>BMAV01014671.1:184936-247922 GCA_019973955.1 Trichonephila inaurata madagascariensis | reverse complement strand
AAAAAAAAAAAAAAAAAAAACACGAAACAGAAAACATAGAAATGATAAATGTCAATTCTTTTCCATAACTATAGGTTAACACAAGGGTCAAGAGAAACATTGATATAATCATTTCTGAATAAATCCTATTTAATACTACATGCTCGACTTTCCTCCTGCAATTTATTTATATGTATTCTTTCGTTCTTTGTATTCTTATTTTTCAATACATTCTTTTTCGTTAAATATATACTGTAGAAAAATTTCAATGACTAGTTAGTTTGCACCATACGGAGTCAATAACTATCGTCTGTTATTATTTCTCTAAGGTATGTGAATTGATCCTAAGGAATTATTATGCCTTGTGGAAAATACAATTCGTAGAGAGATAGGTCTACTCTTCAATATAGGTCAATATCAAAAAACATTAATAAGGGTTTATATCACTCCCTGGAACTATCTTGAATGAAAATTAAGATTTAAAAGCATTTTCTGATGATATGGTTTAAGCAAATGTATTTCATTAGCTTCATAGTGCTGCAATGACCCAGCGCTCCACAACATACAGCGTTTAATGAATCGCATGGGCGCGATTCCTGTTTTCAGCAACGACTTTCTTTTGAAACTGCTCGTTGAATGAAAAATTAAAAATAAACGACCTCTTCTTCTCAAAACCAAAGTTTAAAATTACAAGATTCATCTTCAGTAACCCTTTATAATTGCTTTCCATTCGACGTTATTTTAAAATCAACCCATCACTTTCACTGCACACGAAACATCTCTCATAGATAATGATTTTTGAAAAGGTAAATAGATTTATAAACTGAAATCTTTTCTCAATAAACATATTTTTTGAATTCTTATTTCAAATTATTTTTATTTTGGTAACTACCTTACGGAAACATTTGCCTAAATCCAAATCTTATACAACTTTTTACTGTCGATAAGCAATAAGAGTGGAAAACTTTTCTTCTGATATACTATGGGTAACAAATGGGTGTATTTGCCACAATACTTTTTTGTGGAAGTAAATCTCTAATAAATCTTGCCGGAACCGAGTAATGTTTGTTATTTTCTTATTCATTCCAAGTACATATAATTATTCTTATAATCAGAATCTAATAGTCATTCGTTTATTGATATAATAGGACCAAGAGAAAACAGCACAAAATAGTATCAGTTTCAGAATTGTCGATTGGCTGAGATGCCGAACATTCTTCATCACGAATTTTAGAATGAATATTGCTATGAATAATGAACGGCAGCGGTAGCCTAGTGGTTATGATCTCGGACTTATGAGTTCGAGCCTAGTGACACTGAAGACCCTCTGCGTACGTTAAATCTGTCAAAGCTCAAAGTCCCATCATTGGCGTACTATGGAAGTTCGGAGAGGATGGTGGCATCTCAGGTTTCGCCCTCATTACTTGACTATGGTTCGAAATTACGAAATCCGTTGTCAATAGACCTTCTGTTGTGCTTTATAGTGCAATGTTAACAAACATTCACTCACGCCATAACAAACGTATTTTGTTCGAAGGATAATAT
Organism: Trichonephila inaurata madagascariensis; assembly: GCA_019973955.1. Taxonomy (NCBI): domain Eukaryota; kingdom Metazoa; phylum Arthropoda; class Arachnida; order Araneae; family Nephilidae; genus Trichonephila; species Trichonephila inaurata. The sequence continues at coordinate 246,398 of BMAV01014671.1, read as the reverse complement.
CTAAACGTGTTGCATTATTAAGTGTAATTGTATTTTAGTAATTCTCATACACACAAATAAAAATGCACACAACCTTTCAATCATGCATGATGAAATTCTTTTAAAAACGTTAAAAAGATTTCTCTAGTCTTGTTAATTTTCAATATTTTCCATAATATTAGGTACAAAAAAATAATAACGAGTTCTGCTTTTCTTGAAGAATATTTTAAACCGATTTTGAGTAATACTTTTAAATATACATCATTATCCTAAATAGTACCGAAAAAAAAGAATTAATTTTCTAAAAATAAAAACTAGACCTCTTAAACAAACCTACAGATAATTAAGGCTATACACGGATTTTATAAGTTTCTTGTGTATGTTCCTTAAAATGAGAAAAACGCTTACGGATTTATTTGAATATTTAGAATTGTGTATGCTTATGGTAATAAACGCTCTGAAATATTTGTAGCAATTTCTAATTCACTTTTTTTGGTTTGTTTCTTTTAACGATTAGTGTTCGAATGAAGCATACAATTCTTAACATAAAACCAATAATAGTAAACAAATAAAAAAAAATTATTTATACAGAGATTAAAACGTTGTTTTACATCTGTGAAGCACATTATTATTTGTATTTGTTTCATATGAACTTCGGTTTTTTTCCTCTTTCTCCGGTCTCTTCTTAGCCTTCCTTCCTTAATTGGTTTCTTCGCTTCATCTCAAAAACTCATGCCCAGTACAGTCTGAACAAACTCTTAAGCGACAGTCCTACATAGAAGGCAGGGCTTTCTGAGAAGTGGTAGACAGGACGGAGAAAAAATCGTGAAAAATAGGACATGGATTCTTGCCAAACATTTTTCTGATCGGAAAAGCCACGGGCAAGGCAACTTCATTCTCTCCGCTGCTTCTGTTCCGACACAATTCATTCGTTTGCTACCTTTATAGAATATATCCTCAACTCTCCGCCATTTTTTTATGCATATGATTACACTAGCTGTCGTGAGTATTTACTATGCATTACATCATGAAGCAAAAACTTTTGTTTGGTATGTGAAGCTCGTACAAACACATTCATTTGAAGCAATATATTATTACTAAATAAAACCATCCAAATTTCCATTTTTATTAGGTTTTAAATTGATTAGATTCATGAAAATAAACATGTCATTTAAGGTATCCGACTACGTTTGGAACTGTGATTTTAAAAAAGCGCATAAATGGATAATTTTTATCATATTTAGTGTCACTTAGATCAGAATGCATGTATAAAATTGTTTTAAGGACATTTTGACAAAAAAAATTATTTAAATACAACATTTCGGCAAAAAAATAACTTAGAATAACCTTTTTTCAAAATGTTCTTTTGTGAAAAATGCTTCTATTATAATAATATATTGCCTGTATAAAGCTCAGACCTCTGTACAGAAGCTCAACTATGAGTTTTGAAACATTCACATTATTTTCAGAGTTACAACCCATTGAAATAATTATCAGCGTTTTTTTCTTAAAATTTCTCCTCTCTGTTGTCGTAAAACATAGATAAACCCACTTCTAATTTCTATACTTCAAAAATTCTAGTTGAGCCTTTGTACAGAGTTCTGAGCTATATACAGGCAAGATATTATTCCAATAGAAGCATTTTTCACAAAAGGAGAATATTTTGAAAATGGGTCATTCTTTGTTAATATTTTGTCAAAAAATTGTACTTAAATAATTTTTTAATTGTAATACTATTCTTAAAGCAACTTTACATTTTCTAGTCTAAGTGACACTAAATATCATAAATATTATCCATTTATACGCTTTTGAAAAATCACGGTTCCGAACGTAGTCGGATACCTTAAGTGACACGAGTCAATCGTTTCAGTCGAGACACAAGATATGAACGATTTTGGGATAGATGTAAAAAAATATAGATATATGATTGTCAACCTGAAAAACATTGGGTTCAATGGATTTTTTAGCAACTGATTTAATATTTTAAAGAGCTTCTATTTCACAAAATTGTATACTTTTAGTTAATTGGAACATCGTTCTCAAGTGGCATTGTGTATACCATATAGAATCAAATGAAATAGTCCTTGATGTTAAACTGTTTATTGTCTGGAGAAAAAAAAAGTATCACGGAAATGAAGTGGGGATATTTCTGTGTAATCTGTGGCTTTCTTGACCTAAAGGACACATCAGATATTAAAATTAATGTTAGAATAAAAGTATTTTCTTATAGAAAAACATTTTTTTTTCAAAATTCCAAATCTAGTTTAAGCTGTTTTGATTCTTTATACTAATTCAACTCAAGAATAGTTTTGATACACAAAGACTTTAACATTTTAGACAACTAATTAACTGTCTTATTCTTTTAATAGTTTCCTCGAAAATTAAGCGAAACTGTTATAGTGTCTGCAGTGGTCTAACTCAGCCATTTCGACTCTCAAATCGTTGAACTGGAGCCAGCAATAAGTAACTGATTTTTGTCAAAGACTCTTCATAAGAATGTTTTCTAAATTTAGCTCATTTCCTCTCTTTTTTTTTGTTTGCTACCATGCCTCATTTACCCTTATTGCAAAGGAATTCTTCTTCTTAATTGCTGTTTATGAATCGACATTGTGAGTGCTGAGAGTCGCAAGCTCCTGATCTCAGGAAAAATAGTTTCACTTTTTAAAGTGTTCAGTTCCTTAAGCACAGAATCCAGGTTCATTACAATGAACTCAACGGTAAAACTATTCAACAAAACGGAGATTATTCTTTTACTGCGTTGAGATCATTAAGAATGTAGTGAAGTTCACCGGATTTCTATGGAAATTGGAAATAGATTGCTGCTACGGTATTTTCCATCACTGAATATTAGCCAGGAGGCGCCAGTGAATTTGAAAATATAAAATACCATCAATTGTTTAACATTCTGATACGAATTTAACGCATTTTAGCTATCCAAGTTCACATTACCAGGAAACATAAACCCCAGAATATGAAAGGAAAACTTTACGAGAAGTTAAAAAATCTTATAGGAACGTTTTAGAAAGTACATTGTGTTAGGTAAGAAGAGTATTTCGAAGGACCGATACCACATTGTTATTAAGACGCATAAGCAATTGCAAAGATTTCTTTTTTGGATAACCGTGATCACACAAAAATAAGAAGTTTAAATAATAGAGTGACAAAATGTACTATTTCATTACAATAGAAAATTAGAAGTTAAGAAATTAGAACATTAATACATCAGAGAAACTATTATAACTCTTTCGTTTTAATAGTGCAAAATGAAAAGAATTTACTTACCATTGGTCACGGAGTGAGAAAAAAAAGGCGATTTTTTTTTTTATCTCATCACCTTTTCGGACATTTTATAACATTTACAATTCAGTATTTTAGGTAAGATGAAATTGTAATATTTAAAAGAAAAACCTTTATTGAAGAGAATTTGTTTCTATTTAGCCATATTATGAAATATAACAATCGTTAAAAGTAAAACTACACTAATATATACAGTGCGTCAAAAAAGTTTTAAGACTGGGCCTGTAAAAAGAAATAGAAACAAGAAATTAATTCCAGTTCTGGTTTTTTTATTCAAAATAGGACCCTCTGGTTTCAATTCACTTGTTACAGTGATTTATTAATGAATCGAACACTTGTTGTAAATCCTTTTGCGGAATGGCCAGAAAAGCATGCGTCGTAGCTACTTGCATGGTCGAAACATCCTGAAAATACCACCATCTTAAGTTTATTTTTTGGTAATAAGGAGTAGTCACAGGGTGCTTAATCAGGTGAATACAGTGGATGGTTCAACAAACATATATTATTATTTGCCAAAAATCTACCAATAATAAAGGTGGTGTGACTGGGTGCACTGTCGTGTAACAGACACCAACTGCTTTCAGTCCGATATTCTAGACGAATGTTGGCTATCAAACACTTTAAAACAGTTAAGTAGTACTGACCTGTAACTTTACCCAGTTGGAAAAATTTTTTGTGGATAATACCCTTACTATCGAAGAATGTAACGAGCATTGCTTTGATTTTAGATGAAACTTTCCTTTACTTTTTGGTTTTAGAGGAATTTTGTTACTTCCATTCCACGCTTTGTTTCAGAATTATATTGAAAACACCGGGATTCATCATCTGTTACAATAGACTTCAAGAAGTTTGAACGTTTTCAGCGGCTGAAATGTGCATTTCTCATTGCTTTTTGTCCAAGGGTTAAAGTGTGTGGAACAAATTTAGCACTCTCGTTTTCCCCAAATCTTCATGTAGGATGGTTCGAATCGTTTCTTTGTCGGGGCTTAAAGAGTCTTCTATCAATCTCAGTTTCGCATAGTGATCGTTTGCCACGAAATTTCGTACTTTCTCAATAATTTCAGGTGTCCTAGATGAAATTGGTCTTCCACTACGTTGATCCATCTTCTATCGTATCTCTTCCATCCAAAAAACGCTTGCAATAGTCACCGTAAACTTGTTTCATGAGTTGGTATGTTGCCGAAGCACTTTTACCAAAATTTGTGTTAAATTTTATCACAGCACTTTTCTCCATCTTAAAAACTCAAAATGAAAAAAATTCACTTCTGCAATAAACACTCATCTTCTCTCAACTACTTAACTAAATGAGCACAACATGTTGGCTGACAGACCATTTACGTTATGACACATACGCATTTACACTCATTGTAACAATGGAATATGCGCTCTTAGTCCAGTCTTAAGACTTATTTGTGACGCACTGTGTATATTAGACATCACAATGAGGTTTGTCTCACAAGAGACCTGAATAATTGTGCAATGTTACGTACTGATACAATAGTTTTAGGCACACACCATCAATAAGTAAAAGCAGCTTGAAGCCTCTAAGATCTAATGAATTATTTCGATAACTTTTCTTTTTTGTTGGTTCTACATCCCATCCTAAATAATTCAGTTTTGATGAGAATACTTTTTACGGCAAGCATTCCTTTTTTTGGCAAACGAATTCATTCATTTCTTTACAATGAATAGCATTATAATGGAATTTGATGCGTGGTGCAGCATGAAATCGTAATCTCTGAAATCTTTTAAAGTGTTTTAAAAAATTACGTAAGTGCAAACCATTCATCATTAATATCATCAACGTTTTATAACAGATTAATTCTATCCCATGTTAAAAAAAATTCCTTATTTTTTTTATCAGTTTCTGAATGCAAAACTGTCATGAATCTAAATTGAAATGCTGTTTGTTTGAATTTCCATGTAATTTGCAGTAAATATGATGATGAAAAATATATCAATAACCATACGACATTCAATTCGCAATTATTGTAATATAGTAATTGAAGAAACGAAAATCACGAAAGAACGAGTGCATTGCATGTGTCAAAAATTTATGATATATATATATATATATATATATATATTTGTTGGTATGAGTGTAATTAATCCACGAGAAGTTACATTGGTAACATTATACAACCCAACTGCAGAATGAGAGCTTGTTTCGAAATTAACGAATCTAAACTGAAATGTAAAGAAGAAAAAAAAGAGATGTTATAAAAAGTCGCTAGATTTCTTTTATTAAACTATATGATTATGAAGTGAGTTATTCAATGAAAAGTATGAATAATTGTTAAAAGACCAATTTTTTAACGTCTTCTTTTTAATATAAGTTGTTGAAAGCACTCTGATATTTTCTTCCAAATACGATGTTGAGATAATAATTATACTCTTGTCATCCCTTATGAAAATAACATCAAACTAGTGCATTTAATTCTGTGAATTCTGTGTTTAGTTCTTCTGTAAATCGAAGATTGAAATTATGAGGGATAATATTTGACTTAATTTTTGTAAGAACCTCTCGAATATCTTAACCTCTTTGAAATTGTCTGCCTCACCAATGTATTTTCTAGGTCCAGCGGATTCGTACAAATTAGATTCCGTTGTAAGCAATAGTTTAGAAATTTTACTAATTCGTTCATCTTTGTTTATTACTGACGTCGTACTATGAAGCAAAACGAATGTTATTGACGATAGACCTCTTAATTTTGAACCACGAACAAGTATGAGCTCTGGCACTCCCTTCTGTAAACTTCCACATTTCATCAATGTGATAACACTTCAGCAGATTTAAAGTGCATTAACTCCTCTACACGATGGTTCTTAATGGAACAAAGGCTCGAACATATTACTCGTTAAAAGCAAGCTGGTAAAGATTTCGTATTTATCAAAGTTAGTTTTCGAAGACAAAGAAAATTCCGAAAAAGATGTCAGTGTGCTTTTGATATAAATGGATAAAGTTAAGTATTTTTGACTGTAATATTATCTAATAGAAGTTACAATTTGATGAAATTTCTGTAATCTGCGTAGCCAAATAAAATTTTAAGATAAGTCGCACCCCAAATTTTTGACAAATTTTTGTGAAAAATGAAAAATAGTGTAAAAGGGTTTATTAATATCCAATTTTAGGAAATTAGAATAAATTTAAAATGAGAACTAATAAAAGGTGAATGACTAGTTATTTTACCAGTATTATAAACTTTTAAATACATACATGAACCTGTGATTGCTTTAATTGCCCCATCCAATGATTTTTTTCCTCTCGATTCTAAGCCGCACCCGATTCTTTGTAGCATTAACATTGGGGAAAAAAAGAAATTCGGCTTATATTCGAGTAAATAAGGAAGTTTATTAAGAGTTGAAAGGAACAATTTCATTGTCATAAAATTGAATTGCTGCTCTAATAAAACCGCACAATTTTTTGATATATACATATAACTTGTAAGATGGAACCGCGTTGAGACCTGAGGTAGAACTTCAATTTCCTTCTTTTCACATGCGCAGTATGAAGGTTTTGAGGCCCAGTTGAAGTCTTAAATAGAGCCTGATAGGTAAAGTGACACTATTCAATGCTACATTTTTTGGTGGATACGAGATTCGAAATGGGCGTCACTGTTCATGGTAATTGCGACAAAATTCTTGGGGTTAATGCGAGCTCCAGAGGAAAATGAAGACATTGAACTTAATTTCCCGCTCTTTTTTATTACTTTTTATTATTAGTTCATTAGAAGCTATGTAAATGGAGGCGGGGAGGGGAAGGGGGAGTGTCCATCCATTGTTTCCTAGCATTACTCTTAAACTCTTATTATCTTGTCATTTTTGGAGAAGTTTAACAATGTCGTTTTTCTTTCGTATCGCTTACAGATTTTTTTTCGTGTAAGTCGATTGGATTTAATATTTTAAAAACAAGAGGCTGTATTGGGTTAGGATCAATTAATAATTATTTATTCATCCTTCACGAAATAGCCTTATCTTTTTACAGTAGATAGTAACGGTTAAACATTTTACTACCATATAATCAAGCATTTTTTTTTATCTGAAACATAATGCACAGATATTTAACTCTTTTCAAAACTAAAAAGGCAAATTTTTGAGTTGTTGGAAAGAGATGATTCTAGGTAAAAAGGGTAAAAATCCTTTTGAAAGTATCCATTTTTAGGGCAAGTAAGAGGAAATATTTTTAGAAGTGGACATAAAAAAGAAGAAAAACTTTTGGTGGGTCAATATTCGCGAAGCGCAATGAGTGAGTGCGAGTTATATTTCCATCACACTACAAAGATGCGTGAGGGCTATTCGTAACGGTACTTTTGAACCATGGTCAAGTGACGAGGATGACACCTAAGCTGGCAGCGCGGGCGGGGGGGGGGGGGGGGGGGCAGCACACGTTTGAGCCTTGACGGGTTTAGCGTGCAGGCACCCCCTCTGCACGGCGGGTCTTCAACAGCACAGGTTCGAATTCATGACACTCCAGCCGCAAGTCCGTGACCTTGACCACTAATCTAGGTTATTAGGCTTGACAACCGTGACCTCCGCGAAGCGCAATAAAGACTCAAAATGGTATATGTTGACAATTCTTTCATATTCACTTTGAATTTTTTTAAAAATTTAAATATAAAACAAATAAGTTTATTTTAATAATTGTATGCATATTTTTAAAGTTGCTTCCATTTTTTAGCATACGGGAAAGATTTTAAGTTAATTTCTATATAAATTCTCAAAACTATATTTAGCATACGCAAAAAATATTGAAATTTTTACGGATATTTTTAACGTATGGAGAAAAAAAAAGGGAACATGCCATTAAATCATTGTTTTTATACTATTCAAATCAACAATTTATGTATTTTTTCCGATATCTACGGTGGCCTGGATAGAGCTTGTCATTGGCCAGCAGTTCTATTATTTCTGTGTGGGGGATAGGCATAGACAAACAAATATCATTATTTTTTTAACTTCCTATTTCTTTTCGGTTCCGCTTATTATCCTTCAAAAAGGATTTCAAAATACTCTATAGTGTTGGAAGGGAAGAAAAGATTCAAAACTAAACTCGTTCCACATTTTGCAAAATCATAATCTTTTTCGAGAAGGAGAATCTTATATGAAAACAACGTTGGAAGAATTTTGTCTCGATTTCATACTCTGCCAATTATTTTTCAAAGGGGGCGCAATGTCTATCACAAACCGAACAAGACTTCCCGACCCCTTCGATTACTAGCACCAGGGGGCAGCAGTGGGTAGTTGCCATGACGATCCGGGAACAGTTCCCGGAGTGTGGGATACAAGAATGCCCGAGCACGAGGAGGGTGCCCATTGCCCATGCGCCACGAGCAGCCAATAACTCGGTGTGTAGGCACCTCCTGCGTGGAGACAGTGGTTCGGTCCGCTCGGGAGAGAGCGCCTTAAACATCGGAGGATTACAAAACAAACAAAACAAAATCATCCTCGCCTTGGAAGACACTATGCTCGATGCCGTCTTGTGGTGCGCGGAATCTCGCAGCCCAAGTTTGGACGCAGGAATAGAATCTCAGCCGTAAGTACTACTTTCTCTCTCTGTATGTCTTGCATCGATCTCATCTATTTGTGTGTCATCTTGAATGACAGCGGATCGGGATTTGAGGGAGCACCAACCACAGCTGTGTACAGTGTGGAGATCGATTTGGATTACGTTTCCATTCAAAAGCCGTTGTGCTGTAACGGGTACATTGACCATGTGTTTCGTGTGTGTAATTTTCTCATTCGATTCATACCCACCCTCAAAGCTTTCTGCACCGTGTCTTGGATCGAATTGTTTTGTTTGTCTAAGGGTTTCATTCAGCAAAGCTTAGTTTCTTTTTGCCAGTCACTCTAACGATCGATACATTCTGTCATAACAAATGAGATCCAATGCGTTCAAAAAATTTAATTAGAAATGAGCTACATCCTTTTTTTTTATAAAATATCTTTTAAAAAATATTTTTAATCGGTATCTTTTCAATGTTGGTGTTTAAATCAAAATTCAGAGTTTTTCAACAATGTTAGTGAATTCAAAACTTGAGTTTATGATGCTGCACTATAAAACAATACCTCGAGCTATAGCGAGGATATCTTTTATACCCTATTTAGATTTTTCGTATATTTTTAAAATTAAAATATTAAATTAAAAGCTAAGCAAATGAGAGAAAATAATTACCTTAGCAATTTTTGAAAGATTGAATGATACATATTATTAAGAAATAGGAAAAAAAATTGTTTCTATAAAAATATAAGCATTGATTTCATAAATTTTATTTTTAATTTTGCTTGGGATTTTTTTAAAGTTATACAAAATTTGTTTATGATTCTTCCACATTCTATACATCCAATTCGAATGCTCATTTGAGGAATTCCTCGAAAATTACTTCTTTTAGTGTTCTTAAGTTGGTGTGCTGTTTGAATGTGTATACTTTAAATATTGGATAGTGTACAAGAAACAAAGAAAACCTCTCGGCTTGAAACAATGCCCTGAGCCAGATTTAACTTTAGGAATGGCTTGGCTCTGGTCCACCGGGTAACGTTGGTGGGTTGCTGGAAAAATGCGTTTTATTGCAATATTATGAAAATATCAAACGAGATAGTTAATTCATGATGTCATGGGATTCTTGTTTTCGAAAGAAAAGAAGAAAAAATCCGAACATTGTGACCGAACTTTCATATTTCACGCGATCCCAAAGAACGAGCTGCTTCCCGTGATGCTCGACCGCCGGAATGCGATATTTTAGGTCACTCACAGCCAAGGTGCAGAAAGTACCTACAAATAGACATGCTAACTCAGTACTTAACATACTGGAGATAAAATGCGTCTACGGGCAGAAATAGACCCAGCGGTGCTGCTCTTAAAAGTGGAACGAAGTTTAGCATATGTTTCACCCACCAGCCACTCTTGCTGGGAGATTAATTCCTCTTATATCACTATTTAGTTTAAAAATCGAGATTTGTAACATAAGTGAGAGAAAAATGACTCTACGTAATGTTAAGTGCTATTAAAATCCTTATAGTGTATCCCTTATTTCCGCGGAACTGAAACAATTCAATTTAAAATTTCTTTTATTTTTAAATTAAAGTGTGACATCTAGTGTAGAGCATTTACTAATTATATTGAAAATCTTTTCAAATGGTTTTGGAAGGTGCTGGATATATCTATATTTACCTATTTACTCAAAGTGATTAAGAATGACGTAATGCTCAAAAGTTATCCCCCAATTAAGCGCAACTTAAGAAATTCAACACATACGAAAAGCACCATAAAAAAACGTAAAAACGTTATCTTAGAACAGAAATAATAGCCCTTGCGGGGTTTTATAGTGCAAAGAAGCACTTGTTATATATATAGACTCCTTTGAACAGAAGTAAAATATGATCTCTCATTTTCTGGGTATAATGTTCCTTGAATTGAGTGAATGCTACTTTTGAGTAATTGTTGAATCACTTGAAAAACATTAATTTCGAACATAGTAATTTTTTTCACCCGTATCTCAACTTCAAAAATACTTTTACTCTTTAAAATACTCAAACACCACATTTGAAAGGTATAACATTTAGTGATTTCAGAATGAATAAGGGCAATCTGGTATAGGAGTTGAAATTCATGTAAATAACGTTTTTTTTTTTATATTTGGTGACCTGTAGAATGCCATTAATTATTATCTTTACCCAACTAAAATTTTTATTTCGAAATTTTAGAAATATGAAGGAATACATGTTCTATATATTGTGTGATATTTATTTTATAACTTAATTTAAAATGGCGATAACTAAACTTTTAAATTGTGGAGCAAATTGCAATGAAAAATATTATGTAGACTTCTATGCGTGTTCGCATTTGGAACTTTATTTTAAAATTTTTACGTTTTATTTTTTCCCCTGTTCTAATATAAACAAAGCATAGCGTGTTAATTAAAAGTTTCTTTAATATTTTTTTTCTTTTGCTATGTTGACAATTTAGTTTTTCATAGAACAATTACTTAGTTTATATATCTGCAGAAATTAAACGCGGATAACTCAAAATCTGTAGTATTCTCAAAAATGTCCAGAAATTTTTTTTTTTTTTTCTAATCTCTGGACAGAGTATGTAAACTATTTGCTGAAACTTTCTTTTAAATTGAATGTATTGTTAAATCATTTGTGAAAGAAATTTCCAAGACATTCAGATCTTCGTGAATTGTTCATAAGAACCTCCCCAATACATCAAAGGTAACGTTTCTTGCTAAGTGGAATGGATCCATTTTGAAGAATTAAGTTTCAGAAATCCGACTTTTTTTGTATTCCTCTAAGGAATGAAAAGAGGCAATAAAGCTTTAAGAAATTGTTTATCTCTTTAGACGTTTATAACAAATGTTCGAAAACTTTTATGCAAAGTCTATTTTTGAAGATTCACAATTTTGTTTGGTGTTTTTTAAACATTTTTTTCTTTTTGGTGGGGAAGCAATTTTTTTTTTCAGAATAAAAAAAGCTAAATATTTTTATTAAAAATAATATATTTGAAACACTCCTAGCTTCTTGTATTATCGATGGATGTATTAATTTTCAAAAACCCATGAAACTATTATGTGTTTTAAATTGTAATATTTTTTACACAAGCACATACACTCCGCTTCTCCTTAAGCAAAAAGTTCAAGTGCAGTTAAAGGAGATTAAAATTATTTTTTGTAGAAGTATCTATTTCTCTCTTTCTCAACATTATATAAATTTGGCCTCGTCTTTGAGAACAGAAGAGACTATGTCAACAAAGTGACGATAGAACCAATTCTTTATTTCCTAGAAACAAATAGAGTGAAATTTTAAAACAATTTTAGAATTTCTTTTATCAAAAGAATCAAAGATATTAATTAAATATTTTTATTGACCCTGATATCTCTTAATCAATTTAGTAACAAATGGGAAGTAACACCAACAATAGTAATAATAGTGACATAATACTTTAAAAGTTAAAATGTTACAAAAAATTTCTGAAATGATAATTGTGTTTGAAATAGGTTATTAAGTGCGATCCTCTTAAACTGTTTTTCATTCTAAAATGAAGAGTTCTTCAAACCATTACAAAAATTGCAAAGAAAAAGAAACTATATCATGTATCACACTTTTAAATGTTAGCAGGGATATACTTTACTAATATTCTAAGCTACTATTCATTTTCATCTAAAGTTTTATCGTTTAGTAATCCGCATTATATAAAAATAAACTAAATATTTCAGTTTTTTTCCCTTCATTTATAATTAAAATTTTTTTTTGGACATTTTCTGAAAAATCTACTTTTAGTTAAAATATATATATATAAGTTTCATAAATAAAATAAGAAATTATATACTCAGAAGCCGCATTTCATCTTGAGTTGGATATCATCTGTGTGAGCCAAAGTATCACGGCATTCTTCCATACTTAGAAGGAAATGAGTTCCGAATGAGAAAGCTTTTCTCTCATTGCCAGATCAATCATTCTTTATATGACCAGGGTTAGTTAGTCTGTGCCGCTGCTGTTGGGTGCGTGACTTAAAATTGCTGTTGGGGATAAAACAGTTCATCACTTTATTTCATTTCCCTTTCCTACACTCTTTCATTTAGTTTTAGTTTTGCCTGCACATTTATTTTATTCTTAATGTACAGAAGAATATTCCCCCATGTTTTTTAATTAATGAGTATTTAAAGAGAAAGAGAGTTTCGAAAATTAGTATTTATATGCACAACTGTAAATCTGGAACAAAGAGGGAAGGGTTGATAAATAAATGAATACTTCTTCAGAAAGTAGTTATGCTCGTTAACAGTACAAATATTCTTATTTATAACCAAGTGAAAGTTGTTGAAGCTTGTTTTCTACCTGAAAAACGCTAGAACGGGAAAGTTCAGATAAAACTTTTTTTATAATAAAACGTTTCACACACACACACACAAAAGGTGGTTTTGCAATTGTATTTAACAATGTATAATTTTTTCCATCTGCATATGGACACAAATTCTTGGGGAAGGGGGGGGGCAGTGTTAAAAAACTGAAAAACTGCATCCGCATATGATTAGTTAAAGACATTTTTTTTTTCTTAATACACTTTCCGTTCATCCATATCTTTAAGAGAAATTTCATTTGTAAAATAAAAAATCTCTTACATGCGTAAGAATTACGTTATTTCATAATACAACTTTCAATTAAAATTTCTAAGTAAATATATTTTATATTTTTTTTAAAAAAATGTTTGCTAGTTTTGAGAAATAATACATGATGTGTTTCATTTTATCACAATGTCGAGAATTTAAAAACGATGTACGTATTGAGTTTGTTTTTGCTTAAATCAGGCGAAAAAGAAAAGAAAAAAAAAAAGGCATATCACCTTCGATTTGAAAGGGTCCGTGCCTTTGCGGATCAATACCGGGATTTCCCACTGCTAAGACACGGTGAAAGAGATTTTCCCCAAAGAGGATTCGGAAAGACGCGTGTCTGCTCACAAAAACGCGCTCTTTCCTCCTGAAAGCGAAAAAGAGTATTGAGTCTAACAATAGCTTATTTTTATTTACGCAGTCATTTGTTTTAATTTTAAAATAAACGCTTTAATTTTATTCAAATTGGAAAAGATAAATGAACCGCCTTTTCATAAATAAGTTTTTACTGAAAACAGTTATCTCTGTTTAATGCGTGAGTTAGCACATAGTTAGTCATCTATAATAATCACTATTTGAAAAATCTGATATATTACAGGGAAAAGACTATTAGCGCAACTTGTGATCTTACTTATCTTGAGAATATTTGCGTTTTTAACTCGATTTTGTTCACAAAAGCCAAAAACTGAACAAAATCAAACTTTTTCTTTGTCCTGAAAGATATGGATGGAAATTTAATTTTCAAGAGAAGTTCAAAATACTGTCAAGTAACAGTTTCACCTATAGAATTTCGAAATTGCAAATAAACAGAAATAAACTAGTTTTATAAAATTTAAATGTATTGGTTGATAAACAAAATTTTTCGAGAGTATTCATATTGGAGTATGTTCAAAGATCACAAACTCCGGAGATTTATTCACTTCCAACTGCATTCGGATTATTTTTGTAATCATTATTTATAAGAGGTTTTTCTTTTTCATGTTTTTGGTGATGGAAACCTCCTACAATTACTTTCCAAATTGATATTTATGATGGTGAAGCAGAATGACTTTTGAATGATTATTCTTTCAAAGAATCAATCTTCAATTTCAAAAAATATTATGAAAGGCATACTTAAATTAAGTTCTAAACAATAGTTGAATTTTCGAATTCTTTTGTATGGATTCAGACCGCAAGATATCGAAGGCAATCCAAATTCACCAAGAGCGTAACTATTGTGACTTTTAAGTGAAAACTTTATGAAGAGTAAGTGAATATAAACTATGCCATACTCAATTTATTTTAGTGATATCTCATTTTTTTCTATTCACCCTTGTCAAATGTGAGTGGATTTCTATTCGGAATTAACAAATGAAAATAATTATATTCTTTTGAAAACAACTTTGATTAATCTCAAATTAAAACAATCTTAATGACATGGTCACGATATTCAATAGTTGTGAGGAAGGTAATTCCTCTCTCTTAAATGTCTGTGGTCTTGAAGGCGCCCTTCTGAAAGCTGCATGTAAAATAATATACACTGCTGGCCACCGTAAATGCAACACCAAAAGAGACAGCACAACAAAATTTACTTTGTAGATAACTTATTGATCAAGTATCAAATGATTAAATTTATAGACTTCTGTGAAGTGTGGTTCCTGCTAGAATCAGTAGCCAGAGTAGCCGCCATTGTTGGAGATCACCGCTGCCACACGCCTCGGTATTCATTCAAAGAGACTTTGGATGTGTTCTTGGGGTACAGCAGACAAAGAAGCTTCCACACTTTGCCAAAGTTGATCTGATGAGGCAACTGGGGGTGTAATCTGGGTCAATCATTGAGAAACCATGGACCACATGTTTTCTATCGGCGAAAGATCCGGAGAGCGAGCCGGCCAGGGAAGCAATTCAATCTGGTGATTGATGAAGAACCTTTGGACAATGTGTGCCACGTGTGGTCGAGTATTATCCTGTTGAAATATGGATGTGGCCAAGCCCTGAAGGTAAGGAAGGACAACTGGTTCCAACACCTCGGAGATGTAGTGCTGGCTGTTTAAAGTACCGGCAATGCGTACTAGAGGAGTGCGAGAGTGATATCCAATACCGCCCCATACCATAATACCCGGTGCAGGACCAGTGTGGCGGTGCAACTGTTCAGCATCCTGTCTCCACGGTGTCTCCAGACTCTAATCCGACCATCGTGGTGTTGCAGACAGATGCATGACTTTTCAGTAAAGACAACTTCATTCCATTCTGCCACCCACATCCTTCTTTCATCGCACCATTGGTGGCGGAGACGTCTGTGGTTCTGCGTCAAAGGTAGACCAAGCAATGGACTCTTGCGGACAGACCAGTCTGCTGTAAACAGCTTCGAATGGTACGCACAAACATTGAATGATGCGTTACAGACTCAATGTGCTGTTCTATGGTTCGTGATGTGACTGAGTGATCCGTCACTGCCATGCGCACAGTTTGCCTGTCCTCACGTCAAGTGGTGCATTGAGGTGGATGCGATCGACCACGTCGGTCCGTCGTACCCTCCTACATCCAACGGTCACATATCCGCATTACAGTTGTTTGGTTTCGTCCAATACGACTACTCTGATTTGCTTGAAAGATAATCCACAATCTCGGTAGGCCACTATCCTTCCTCTTTCGATCAAAAGCTGATCACTGTTTTCTACGAGACATAACTGATCGTTTTTTGAAAAAACCACAAGAAAAACACAATTGCCGGACTTGAAATCGTCGAAATCTCCAAGCCTTAAATAGCGTTTTGAGGTGGCGCCACAGGCGTGCGTGATGTGTGCGCTGAAATTCTAATTATTTGCATATCTCACCTCCGCTAATGCATGTTGTAAATTTCATGTTATTTGCATGATTCCTTCAGGGTGTTGCATTTACGGTGGCCAGCAGTGTATTTTTAAAAAGATTCCCCTAATGATTTAATCGTCACTTTAAAGAGCTAAAACGAAAATTTTCCTTTTGACTTATGAAGTCATCATTATAAACCAGTGGTCTTCAAACTGTGTTCCACGAAACCCTGTTGTTCCACTAGTCACAGTAAAAAATTGGAGAAGAAATAGATATGTATGCAAAATGGATTCACGTTCTCTATGAAGTTTGTATAGTTACAAGTATCTTAAGCTCATTCTATTCATTAAAACAGAAAATTTTATTGTTTACTATCTCGGGTTCCACAAGATAATTTCGTTAGTTTGCAAAACTAAAAAGTTTTTTAGTGGAAAATGTACCTTTTTGCATTTGAGGAAAAAAGACATGTAAAGAAGGAGAAAAAACATATCAACGGATTCGGTGTTAAAATCTAAATTTTAAGTAAGAACAGCTTTTCTAAATTTTAGGTTGCAAATTCAAGCAAAATACACGAGATTTTTCACACAGCTATAAACACTTTTATTCCATTCAAAACAATGTTTTCGGGGATCAGGCGCTCCGTCCCAACATTTCAACACCAATCAAAACAATGTAGTTAGGTGAAAAATACTTTTCAACATGACAAAAATAAAATATAAAAACAAATGAAACGTAAAATATGAAATTCGATTGCATTTAATCTCAATAGACCTAGACTTCTACAGTTTGTGTGAAAAAAGGCTATCACCTATCCCAGTTACTTAATATAATGCATGGGTAGGTGACACTTAGATCACAAATTAATAAGTAAATTATATTAGAAAATTAGATTAGAATTTTTTAATAATAAATGCAATACTTTTTTTAATTGCCCTCATATAAAGTGCCCATAACATGTTAATCAACTTTAAATATTATTTTGAGATATATTCTTCGAAGTATGTGTTGGAATGGGGTTCCACGAAAATACTTTCTAGTTCTAGGGGTTCCACAAAAGCCCCTTCAAGTTCTAAGGTTTCAGTGAGTTGAAAAAATTTGAAGACCACTGCTACGCACCATAGAGTATGAAACATTTCTTAGAGGAGAAAAACTTGCGTTTGAGTTCTTCCCCTCTAAGAGTGCAATAAAATACGATTTTCTCTTTGAGATGATGAGATTAGAATATGACTTAAATGTTGAAGCATATTTTTTTCTTTTCCAAAGAGAGTTCTGTTATCAGATCATCTTCTTTAATATCAGGCAAAGCCAATTTTAAGGAATATTTTCGTATTTCAATTTGTAAATTTGTCATTCTTCGCAAAAATTACAACTCTATCTACAATTTGTTTTTCGATTAAATTTTTTCTCCATTTCTTCAATACTGGGTTCCGTTTTTGAAGAAAATTTAATTCAGGAATATATATTTCAAAGTGTGTGAAGATCAAAACAATGATCAATTAATATATAATAATGGAAGAAATGATCTGTCAATTTTTTTTCTACTCCTTAGAATTTCAATGTTAAATGGACTGAGAGACACTTAATTCTTTTATCAGAATAAATTAAATGACTCTAAAGAATATTTAAAAAGAAAGAAATAAAATCCGTGTAATAGGAAAAGATAGGGGTAAATGTTGAAAACTGTTGGATATTTGAATTGTTAAGAAAGTGAAATCATGGGTGAATCCAGAGCTTGCTACTGGACTTTTGATAAACATATCAGGGGAAAAAGGATTTAATGTTGATGTTCAATAAAGACTTGGCCAGTCTTCTATGTTAATTTGAGAATTTTTTTCTTTCATTCTAAAAAATCAGATGAAAAACTTTAAAATTATGTGACTAAACCATAAAATTTTTTAAAAATACGATACAAAAACTATAAATAAACCAGTTTACGGAATCTTTTCAAACTTTAAAAGAAAATTCCGAATTTCTCTTTCTCTTTTACAAAATACACATTTATTAACCTAAACGTGCATAATTTAAAATTATACACGGGTTTCGGATCCATGCCAATTAAAATAATTCAAAATTAATATTAATTTTAATTCATATGTTAATGTACATAGTAGTCTGATGTAAAATTACAATGGTCCGATTGACAAAAATGCGGAAATCCAAGCTAAAAGATACTTTACACAGTGTCAGTACTGTAATCAAAATATACTAATTTTCTGTCAAAACTTAACTAGTATTTAACTTTATGGGTGTGTTTTGGAAGGCCATTTTACAATTCTAGAGCAGAGACTTGTTATTTTTTAAAGATGTTTTAATGGAATTTTTTTTTCTAAATTTCAGGATAAAATATGTTTCTTTCCATTCAAATGGTATCATCTTTATTACAAATTAAATAATCAAAACTAATGGTATTTTCCAGATCGTTCCATTTAATAAATATCTGCAGATACACACAAAGCATGAAATTTTTTACCTCCCCTTATTTAGCTAGCGACTCCATTTTTAATCATAAAAATAACTTGCCATGATTCAGTATCCGTACAAAACGGGCATTAATTAGTGTTCTTTATAAGCTGCCATGTGTGCTATTCAAATGATGAAGATAATTCTTTTTTAGTACAGACAATTGAGAGGTTTCCAGGATTCCAATTAACTTTAACAAAATTTCATTAACTCTTCCATTCATCGGTTTGTTCTTCATCAAGAGTGGACTATTAACGAGATCAATGCAATCGATGAGTGAAATTCTGGCAAGAAAACGACAAAAGAAAATCATTAATGGTCAGATATTATGACGCATACATTTCCTTATACTTCCAAAAACTTAGGGGGCGGAATAACGTTGCAAAACTTTGTAATGTGACTTTCGTTTCTAGAGAGTTTTTTAAATTTTTTGTCCAGTAGTTTATTTCAAATAATTTTACTCTGCAATTGCTTACTTTTAAAAAACAATATTCCTAAATACCCTCTTAACCGGTTCTGCTTACAGTTTTTATTAAAGCCACTGAATGAACTAGATTTATGAGACAATCCTTTTCTTTCAGCAAATATGTTATTCATATATTAACGCACTTATTCAGCCATATCTGGACATGTTTTAAAGCAAATAACGTTGCAATCAATATTGATATAATGATAATATTCATTCTTATTTCAAAATTTAGATTTTCAAGCATTAATCATTAGAATTATATAATAAAGAAAGTTCTCTAAAATAGTGCTTATAATCTAAACATGCCTTTTTTAGTTTCAATGTATTGAAATGCTATCTATATTTACTACATCAGTGCTATATCATCTAAAATTGATAGAAAATCTTTCTAATTCAAATCATACTTTCACGACACGATTATACACCCTTCTTAATGATTTTCTAGTTTAAGAAAATGAGTCCAAGAAAGGATGCGAATTGAATCGGTTTTGAGACTTGGCACATTTGCTGGGAACACTGCCACTAATAGCACTGCAAAAATCCACGCCGCTTAGGGATGAGTTCCACCTGCTGTAGATGGGACATTGAACTCGCTTTGAAAATAGGTTTTCTCTCTTACAGAATGAGAATAGGTCGTCAGTCCTATCGCAAAAAATATGCATGTGAAAAAACACTAACGGTGATTCAGAAGAATGTGTAATTCTGAATATATTAGCCTCGAAAAGGTAAAGTTAATGTCATATTAAGAAGTATTATCTAATGTAGGAATTCAAATGATAGGTATAAGTTTGGCACAAATTATTTCAATATAAAATTTCGCTGCCTTAAAGTAAGGTTAATATAAATTAAAGCTTTCTTTTAATAGGGCTGTAAATACAACCTTATGTAAATTTTGCAAACATTTTTACTCTATGTAAAATTAGAGTGGTACAGTCTTATTTTTCTAAAGTTGCAAAAAAAAAAAAAAAAAAACCAGCAAAATTAAACAGAAAATAGTTCAGATTTTTAAGGACGATTTGATTCAAATCACAGTTTCATTATTGTTAAAAATTAGTTCTGGCATTTATTTAGAATTCATTTAATATGTGAATAAACATATTTCTTCTCTATCTAGAAGAAATATGTTTATTTTAAAATATCCATTTTGGATCACAAAATTTTTCATACACAAATGTAATATTCCTTGCATATTCTAACCTATATCGCTTTAGATAAACATCGCTTATATTATTTTGGAAGAAGCTTCCGTTATTTAAAAAAAACCTTCGGAGGTGGATAACTACTATAAATAGAATAACTTTCGAGTGAAAAGCTTTATTTTCTGGAATTTCTTTGATATAAAATCGTAAGAAACTTTCAGTATACCTCTCATACATTATCCTAAAATTACAAATTTTCATATAAATACAGCTGGCAGCATTCCTAAATATTTGCATTTTCATTTTGATATTGTGAAAAAATGTTCCTATTCTTTATCATAAATATAAAAGCCTTCAAGAAAATTTATCCATAAATTGAAAAAGCTCCAAGAAAGTTTATAATAGGTAGGTAGAAAGCTTAAGTTTAAAATATTGCAAACATTCTTCTTTTCCTTATTATTGAGAGTGAGCATAATTTAAAATTTCCTCAAACTGCGTGATTTTTTATTTCCTGGTAAATGCTGTGTCACTCAGCATCCATCACTTCTCATGCCCACTCTTTTAACATTCTTCCTCCATTCCAGAATATGTATGTACAACTTATTTTCCTAATATTTTATACGCTATTTGAAAAAACAAACTGAATAAAAAACAAAAGTAAATATTTCTCCGGGTGTTTGATATTTCCTTCTCTTCAATCAATATGAGTTGTAGATGGTCGCAAACTGCATTACTGGTGACTTTCAAGTTGTGTTCGATTCCGCTGCATATCCTAGTTGCGGATGAATAGAGCTCCTACCCGTTAAAATCAAACGTAATGAAGCCTACATCAATTCATACTGTTTGGAAGCTCGAAATGATCCCCAAGCTGAGTGGGATGGGAATCAGGGGAGATATTAACTCTCTAGGTAATATCTCAAATTCAAATGCTCAAAGTTTGACAGAATAGTCTTATGGAGACTATTCTAGAAAGAAAGTTAATTTTAGAATAACATTCTTTCAAAATCCAATACATCTATGAGTTATTGAAATGATATAAAATGCTTCAATGATTAAAGATAGTGTGTGACAGTCAGTAGTTTTCTGTCACTGTCATATTATAGTTTCATATATTCATCTTTCCCTATTTTAGCAGAATTCAATGCAACACTTTTAGATTCTTAAAATACATAAAAAAAAGTTTGTTTATTTTTTATGAAAGTTTTGAAATATTTTTTTTTTACTTTACTAGAACTTTTTTTTATGATAGAAAATTTGTATTAAGCAATAATAATTGATATAATAATAATAGCAAGTAGTGGAAGTATTTTTAATAGTAAATATGTGCATAATAATAGTCATAATTTTAAAATCAAAACTAACTTAATTTGTTAGTTTTATCTTCAATGTATATCTGTCAACAAAAGATTGTCTTCTGAATTTTAAATATCGTGGTATTGTACGCAACAAAATGAATATCGAACTCTTTTTCTCCTCATATTTTTGAAGGATAAAAGTCTTATTTAAACATTACCCTGATATATATATATATATAAATATTAATGAAATAATATTAATAAATTCCCATATAACGTGAAGCACAGCTCTTGCATATATTCTGAAAACAATGGCTATCTACTATTTAAATTCTTACTCTAAAATTAAACAGTATTTTGTTTATATAATAATTGAAATTGTTTATAAGAACGTTTTTTTTTTCTCCTTTTATCTGCATTTTTATTGGTCATATATTATGAAGTTCAATCACAGCGTTTAAAACTCGATTCGATGGTGATTTCGTAGCAAATGAACTTTTGCAACCATCGATAAATATTGAATTTTAACTGCTAACGGTCCGATTTCAAAATGCAAGACGAAATATTTCATGCGTTAATGTCCGAACTCTGAGCAATTAGTCGTCCGTCTATATGTTCGGCTGTTTGGTTAATTTAGGTTTCTAAAATGTAATTAATAAATTTTATAACTGGATTAGGTTCTCAAATGGGAAGCGCAGCTTCTCTAGAGTATATTAATCCATGCTTCACATTAAAATGACCACTTTTCCTGACATTTAAATTTCAAATTCCAATTTGGATTATACGGTCGTTCATTTCCCAGTTATCATTAATGAAGAGGTCTTGCTACCCTAATGTAGTAGTGATCAAATGATACAAAATTAATTTCACTGAATGCATTTGCATAACATTTTTATTGGCGAATGGAAATCTCCAAAATAAATGCCTCTCATTCAGGAAAGTATTCCTTTCATGAAGCAAGAACAGTAAAAGAGGTGCGTCAATTTTGACTTGGCACAAAAAAGTACGATGGAATTTTTGAAGTACCTACGATGAGGAAAAAGAAACTGTGTAGCTTTACTGGACAGATTTTTTTTATCGTAAAATTAAAATCCACAGTTGATCGCCCGTAAGTAAGATAAATTACGGTTGACTTTTAATGTTTTTTTCATTCAGAGTGTCATCGGGAATATTTAAATTATTCGGGACATGATCGTGTGAAGAAATTCAAACTCATTCAGTTTATTTCCTGCGCTAGATGACGAACATCTCAGTGATTGTAAAACACTATACGTGATGTCAAGTGCAAGATTTTTCTTATTTATCAGTTGTATATAATTGTTCTACTTTGATAATCAAATGATTACGTTTCCAAAGAAGTTAAATTCCAATCATCATGTGTGTGTCTAATGTATCATCTGGTTGGTATTTCAGGTAATACAAGCTGTGTGTATGACATTATCAGACTGAAAAGTGTTATGCTGGGAATCAATCTTTTTGAATATTAAGTAAGATACATTGTACATCATTTGGCAGAAATTCTTTGCAACGTTTAAATGTAATTAGAGTTTTTTTTAACTATAGAGAGAGAGCGAGAAACAAAGAACTGAAATCGATAAGAATAAATAAATAATGCAATAGTAGAAATACAAATTTTTCCTGACATTTGTATAAATATAAAATAATATAGATCCAATTTTTGAGACAGAATTACAGAATGGAACTTCCTGTATTCAACTAATAAATCTATTACAGAACTTTTGGAGTTCGAATTTTGGAGAACCAAAGGCCCAACAGAACTGTAGTAATATTTTTTATCGATAGAATTAAGTCACTGCTTTAAAAAATAGACCCTTCACGAATGGGAGAAGGAATTAAACACATTTCAGGAATGTCGACATTTATTTTGAAAATTTGAAACTGCCACGAATAGATATTTTAAATGAACGAATTCATTCTTATATACTCTTTTAGTCTTAAGTTAGGTATGCTACTTATTTTTTGTTTGTATCAACTTGATTTGAAGTATAACAATTGTGTGTGAGGGGATTGAAGGGAGCTAAACGACCAAGAGAACATACAAAAGAAGTACGTAGCTTACTACAAATGAAAGTCGCGTTGATTGCTATAGACGACAATTGAAGAAATTTAACAGTAATCATCATTTTGAACTTCAATCAAGTTATGAGGTGAAATCTGAACTGGTTCATTCGCTCTGTGAATTTCCACACCACTCTGCGCTAAGAACCTAGTTCTACGTTTAACCTAAGGTTGCATTATTCTGCGCCGGGAATTATCAGGACCCGAGAAATTTCCGATATGACTTATATATATTGTCGATCACAGGATTTGCAACCAATCTATCATGGGCCTAGAGGTTATTCGAAAAAAAGGTAACATTTAATAAGTAATCATAATTGCACCATCAACATTTATCTTTACTAGTGATAAAAGGGGTCCACTTGAAATCAATAATCTTTTTATAGAAATTTCCTTTTTTTAAATACGAATATCAATTTACCTATGTTAGTGACGGAACACATATAGTAAAAGTAAGCATTATAGGAAAAAAATTTAATTCAGTTCTTTAAGATAGAAAATAAACCAATCTTTAAAAATGTCTTACAGATCAACAATTTAATTTTTAGCGATAATAAATGAACTTTCTTTCCCACAAAAAATAACGATTGGTATCAAAAATATTTTGCGCTTACACAGACAAGAATTTAATGAGAAAGCTTTTGTGTGCTAATCTTGAATACGAGGAAGAAAATGAAATTCTACATTCTTTCTATGTATTATCGTTTGAAATTAATAGTAGGCATCTGAATGTGAAAATAATCTCATTTTGGGAGAGCTTTATGCATAATTTAATCAGGTAAGGGAAAAAAAGTAATGGTTAGTACTAGTTTCCAATAGAACCTTATTACAATCTACCTGTTCGAGAAATTAAAAAGCTTCCTTTATGGTAAAATTTAGGGTTCCACGTTCAGTTTATTAACTCATTGTTTACAAATATGCTTTCAGAAAAATTGGCATTGAAGCCCCTAGAAACATTCTAATACAGAAATCGGTAAAAAGAACTATTCAGAGTTAATGTCCGAAAGGATAAGAATAACTAACTGCACATTTTTCGAGTTTTCTTTATAGAATAATTTATACTATAATTAGAGGTACCACTGGATCTTAAAGTAATACTAACAAAATTTCCCCCTTCTGAGTTTTGCAAACTGAATGGCCTTCTTTAAAAGTGGAGGGAGATTTCTTCTCTGTAAGCGCATACAATTTTAAAATTAGAAATGTAAGTGCATGAATCTATAGCTTGTGCACATTAACGTTACGGAGGTCCTTGAGAACAACTCGAAGTGTCGTATCTCTCCTTAAAATAAATGCGGTTGATCTCTTCAAAGAGTAGCAGACGGTATTTATGTATTATCTCGGGCCATGTGGCGCTTCTCCTTGTTGTGCATTAATTACTCCCTTGGCAGCCTCCTGACGTCAGGTAAATGGAAGGAATGGACCCCGTTGGCTTGATGAGTGAGCAATCTCTTGTCTTCTTTCATCTATGTATTTACTTGGAGTTTCAATTGCACCGACTTGATGAGATCGTGGTATTCGAGTGGCTATAGCAAGTATTTTTAAGTCAAATCGTGGGTTCAAGCCCTACTTCCACAAAAGATCTATCGGGTAAAGGTGATGTGTGATGACCGTTAAATCTGCCGAGACTCACGTTGGCGGGATGTGGAAGTTAGGGTGTCGGCTCAACTGCCGTCAGCGTCTCTTGACAGTGGTTCAAAACTACCAAGTCAATATTCCTCGTTTTGCTTTTTAATGCACAATTATTCAATCAATCAATCAATACTCTCGCCTGATTTTTTGGACATATCTCGCATTCTTTGATATTAATGTCTGGAAAAAGATATTTTATTTTTAATATATTTATGAGCTATTAAGAGAAAGTATTACTTTCATAATTTGAGGCTTCTTTTTACGCGCTTTTTTCAAAATTGCTGCTATTCATTAATTATCCATTGAATGTAAATGCCTAGTGTCTTATTCGCTCGTTAAGTGAATATCACCTTTCAGCAACATTACAATTATAAGAAAATACTATACGCGTTGAAAAGTGTGTTTATACTTTGAAACTAATGTTTTGATGAAAAAAGTCACTTTTTTGTTCTCAGGAATAATTATTTAAACAATGTTTAGATATAAGTAATAAATAAGTATAGGAGACACCAAAGA
The DNA here is from genome assembly GCA_019973955.1 of Trichonephila inaurata madagascariensis. NCBI lineage: Eukaryota > Metazoa > Arthropoda > Arachnida > Araneae > Nephilidae > Trichonephila > Trichonephila inaurata. The sequence goes on along the minus strand of BMAV01014671.1, from coordinate 220,642 downwards.
GTATAATTGCTCAAAGTACTCAGCTACTTTTTCCAATAAAAATTACTGGATTACTCCATGATTAAAAAATATGTAAACTTTGCGAAATAAAGCAGCAGTACTTTTCATGGGAAATGTGCGGAAATTTATTTAAGAAAAACATTTGTGGAATGTGCGTTTCCTTTTCGAGTTATGACAGTTAAAAATCGCTCTTATACATACACTTAAGCTCATGCAGTAAAAGCGAAAAGAAATAACTTATTTTAAATTGTTTCATTCCATTAAAGTTTCTCATGCAGATTGCACGCAAAATAATTCGTAAATGAGTAAAATTGCCACTGATAGACATGTAGCTGAGTTTTGCACATCTATTCAGTAATATTATATTATTCAGTAATATTATACTATATTATTCAGTAATGTTCAATAATATAATTCTGCTACAGAGCAATTATCGTTCAAAATAAGAATTTAAAGTGCTGAAATATTTAACTGTTTTCTTAAAATTTCGATTGATTCAAATTTTAGCATATGCTTAACTCTCGAACTAAGCATAACTAAGCGAGAAGTTTCAATCAACAAATTCATTGCTTCAAAAAAAACCTTTTTTTTCCCCATATATTTGTTACTCTATTGTGTTTTTGGATCATAGTCTTTTTTTTTTCGATACTTAGTCTACCTTTTTCAAATGCACCTCAGAAAAAAAGCAAACAATTAAAGAGACGTCTAATTACAACAAACCGAGACCGAAGGTTTTATTGTTTTTTTTTTTTTTTTTTTGTTTTTTTTTGTGCTGAATTTTCTTAATACTATTTTCGGCCTATAGATAGGGGCTTCTTATCGTATGTCCTGCGGAAATCTAAGTACAAGTACACCCAGCGATTTTAAAATAGCACGGTGCACGAATTTAACTATTTTTTTTTTTTTTTGACAAAATTTTTTTGCTGGGGAAAAATTTAAAAAAAAAAAAAATGGGGTATTCGAGCCTTTTTGGATGAGGACGATTTGATCAAATTTATGACAGTTTATGACGGGGTGGTGAAACTTTATGGATAAACGTGCAATTTTTTTCTAAAGAAATGTTTAATGAGGTATAGACGTGCCGAGAAATAATTTTGACTTGTGATTATTGAGAAAATAATAAAACTAAATGCTAACAAACAACTTTTTATTCACTACGAAAAAAATGCATTTTGTACTGCATAGTTGTAAATATTTTAGCTATATGTGTAATCCAAATTAAAGTAACATTAGTGGGACTTCAGTTGCAGATTAGATCATTGTGACGTCTCTCGCGTCTTTCTGATTAACATGACTCCTAAGTTCTTTGACGGCCACGATTAATGGCAAAACCTTTCCAACCCAATACCAAGAAGAGAAACGGATCGAATATGTAAATGAGATATACTATAAAAGGATAGCGTGGCAAACCTAGATATAGCATAGCATAGCGTAGCAGGCTCAGAGGTTGTAGTGTGGAATCATTCTGATCAATAGCGTGACAAAGCTTAGTGTGGAATCTTGAGGATCAAGAATTAGCTGCATTGCGGATCAAGAATCTTCATATGTAAAGTTATAGATTATATTCTCTAGGTCAAAGGACCAGAACTGGAAAAGGTAATATTAGATATAAGTAATTAGATAAACAGGATTATTTAGGATAATTGAGATAGAGGATCTAGTTGCGTGATCTGACTTAAATACGTGATTTAATTCGGGCTTGACTCTCACTTTAATTAATAATTGTCAAAATTAGAATTTAAGTAATATAAGTTATTCTTAATAAAAGTTGTATTAAGAATTATGTCTCTTCATTTTGATAATCCCACACCTCTAGCTTACGCGGAACCGGCAAGACATGGTCATCACAGGATGGCTATGTCTCATCATAAATAACTTATATTAAGATAGTAAGGTATTACTTTTAGCAGAATGCATGCTGAGTTGGAGTCATCTGCCAAACGGTTTCTAAGCGAGTCTTTAATGTTATTCCTCTCTGAAAATAATGACTTGTAGGCATATGTACATGGAAATGTGGTTATAATAACATGAGTCAGCTTCTTCAAGCAGTTAAATTTGTCTGGATTCGAATTCCATGTTTCCAAATTTTCATCACTAGCATTTTTACTATATATCATTTCCAACTTTTTTTCTTATTTCAATAAATTTTTGAATCCATATTGAACTACACTGGCAATCAGTCAGTTGTATTTCAAATTCTTCAATTTCCAACCAGTCGATTTGGGACAAGCTTAGTGTAAAAAGGAAGTTACATCAGGGTATATAATAAACTTAAGCGCTTCCTATAATTATTTGAGCTGAGAACATCTCGCTGAAAATTCCTTGATAGAAGAATCAATTACGGAAATAAATTCTTCTATAACCTTTTTTTCGTTTGGTTTCTCATGTATATTTAAATTAGATGGGTTTTTTTTCAAATTTGGGAAGTACTTATAGTTTCTTGTAATAATATCTTTTATGAAAACATGCAGTTTAGCGTCAAAAGTGCGAATGAGATCCCTAATAAAGATTACTTCTTAGTGAACTTTATTATTTTGGAACTAAAATGCAAACCATTTTGATCGGTGGTGTGCCCAAAATATTGTGTCCCGTGCCATTGGCTCGCCATCCTGGGCTTATGATAATAAAGAAGTGGAAAAATGATGAAGTCGAAGGTGGAGTTCAGCTATTAACAGTTGATTTAATTCGCGAGGGCTTGAAATTTGCTACAAGTATGGAACAACACTTTCTTACTCATGATCATGACACAAAAACTTCAACGTAATCTTAAATTTTATGTGAATTATGTAAGCAACTCGAGAAACAAAAAAAAAAAAAACACTTTGTAACAAAACAAAACAAAAACTGAGGTGGTTAATAATGAAATTCTTCATTTGAATCAATATCGAAAGTTGTGTTAGACGTATCTGACACATCTACTGATGAATGCATTTTTGATACAGTTCGTAATAAATGTGCACGCTTGTTATCAAGTAGCGATGAATAGTTGTTAGTTAGTAGTTTTATTCATAATTTCAATTTTAAGTTTTATACATTGTATGTACTCATAGACTGAATTTTCAATGTACTCTAATTTTAATTTTTCTTTCCAATAATAGTGTTTTTTTTTGTTTTACAAATCTGTGACATGGATTTTATTATTACTTTTTTGCACGGTTTTTTGGGAAAATATTTTAGAAATTTTTCATCTTACACGATTTTTTAAAGTTGTGAAACATATCTCCAAATTTACCATACGTTGCATATATATTTTTTGCTCTATTTTCTATTGCGTGGTTTTCTAAGGAACGTATTTACCGTATAAAAAAAGAGTTGGCTGTACTCTGATGAACTTTTTCATCATCTTTTAATAAAATTTCCCCCCCCCCCCTTTTTTTTTTTTCAAAGAAGATGAGTTTCTCCACGAATCATATTTCCTACATTATACGCCAAATATGAAGAAGCACTGCGTGATTCAATCTAATTTGTTTCCTAACTATTCCTCTGTCTTACAAACATTCGGGTCTTCTAATTGCTTTTTTTCGCTTAATGAATCCATTGAGCTGAAGAGATAATGAATATTTTAATTTTTCTACATTATTTTTATATGTATTGTTACAACTACAAACACCCTCGTACCATAATTTTACATTTTAAATAGTTAAAAGTTATCACACAATGGATTGCTTATTTTAAAGTTGTATTATGAAACTACATAAGGCACACCTTTAGGCGAAGGACCTCATCATTTCGAAACGCGTTCAAATGACGAGATTGCACCCGACTTTCCAAACTATAATGCCATAAGTATCGAAAATATATATTTAGTACATGTAACAAGATTTGCATATGAATTTTCTGTTCCTTTTGGTCAAGAGAGGCAATCTAGTGGACCCGAATTTTCGAGTCTTAATTACTTTTTCTAAGCTTTAATTAAAAGTTTCGCTGGAGACTTCTGGTACTAAAAGCCATCGTGTAGAATACTGACAGCTTGTAGACATTAAATGTTTATTACCTTCTTGGTTTTATATTTAAGATGGCCAAATTAAAATCCGTCTTCTCTTTTTTTTTTTTTTTTTTCGCAAACATGTTTCTGTATTGCGAATGGTTGTTTTTGTAGGGCTAAAAAACGTATTTTATGGTATGCATATGCCCTTTATATGGCTTTGATAAAATTGCCTCAACACCCGCATACTAATTTTTTGAATGCATTTTGTCTCACTGTCTCTCTCTCTCTCTCTCTCTTCAATGCATTTGTCATTGAGCGCATGTGCATTATATAATTCAATATGATATATATCTCTAGCATTCTAATAACTCTAATCCTTCTGCTGATGAACTCGAAATCGATTTTATAAAATACCCTAATGTGTGGTCATGATGTCATTGTGCTGTTTATCTTTGTTCTTGTTAAAATACCGCTAGCCTTTGGGGTTTGCCATTGTAATAAAAATACAATTAAATATTTGTATTTTTTATCCAGTGTTTGTACTGCAACTATCTGAATTTAGTATTCATGCAGTGTATTATTTCTATATTTTATTTAGGTAATCTACTCTTTGAAATAAACTATTTTACAAAACACTGGAAGATGAATGTAATTAATAGTTTCTCAGCAAATATCCACGGCATTTTCTCGTATATCAGAACTGGATTTTGAATTTCTTTTTTTCCTTTTCCAGAAGTCATTTTCGATTGAGATTTTAAATAATGGATATCCGCTTTCGTTAACCGTCTCTAGACAGGTTGATAAATAGAAAATAATTAACTTCATTTTTGTTTTCAATTTTACGATGATAGTTTTTTAGTGTACGTAGTTATTAGAACAGAATTTCCTTTCTCTCATTTAATTGACGTTCGGAATTCCTTTCTAATTTTAAAAAATAAAGTGAATCGTGTTTTCTTCCAGAGAGAACGACTATTCAATAAATTATCTCATAAATATAATTATAAAACTAATTTAATCACACTTGCAGCTTTTATAAAATGTCAAATTTCCTAAAAGATGTAATAACAGGTCTTATAGTTGTGTTTTCAAAAAAAAATTATTTTTCCCTGGAGATTAAAGTTTTTATGTTTGTTACCTCTTCCAGTAAATCTGTTCTAATTATTTTATCTTTCATACTAATCATAACGCTATGTTCTTAAGAATTAGATATTTATATTAACACGAACTCATCATAAGTTAGAAATAACTTCTACCTCTCTCTGTAGCATTTAATTTTGAAAAGTAGCATTAATTTCTCAGAATGTGGGAAAGATGAAAAAAACAGAAGTGTGAAGATTAATTACATATTTCAAATTTATTTTCAATTTTATTTTCCATATCACTAAATGCCCTATTGTAATGCAGTTTTTTTTTCCTTTTTAAGACGAAAAGGTGAAACAAACTCTTACCATATAATAGCCATTTCACTGCTTAGGGTTCCGTAAGATACCATTAAAAAATACATTACTCTTTTCTCAAAGAAAAAACGAACACAGAAAAATGAAACTGAAACTGAAAGATGTCTGAGATAGGAGAGGCTACAGAAAGCGTGGCAACTGGCGTCAAATATCAATTCTTCTAATTTGTGTATCTTGTCGTGTGTGCTTTAACCTTACATTTAAAAAAAGGAGCTCTAAAGCTACTTCATTGTCAAAGAATATACCAGATAGTACAATACACTATGTAAGTAGTACGGGATATCAAACATTAAATCGAAATTGACGGACTCATTACCGTAAAATTTTGCTCCAACACTTAAGCGTTATTTTAGATCATTTTCAAATCTTAATTTCAAACTGGCAATATTGTTTGTCTGAAGAACGATTTTTAATTTAAAACCTTGATTCCAAATGTTAAACGACATATATTCCAAGAATTCTGCTTGAATTAGATTTCCTTATTTTAAAATATTCAATTCACTTGTCCACGTTGCATAAATTTATTTCTTTAATTAACAATAATTAATGGAATTTTGTGAGTAGCTTAATGGAAAATTGAATGATAAATATTTAGGTATATAAAATATTTTCATAACTTAGCATTTTTCATTTACATACCATTCGTTTTTCCCTATGCTTTTCTCACTATTTGTAATCTGATTCTGTAGGTTTTCTCGTATTTACCACATCTGAAAATGAATTTCTATGAGTATGAGTACGGAATCACTCTCATGTGACTATTCACGTGCCAAAGATCTCACTGTTTTACTTACTCATTTTTCCAATTAATTTAAAACTTTGCTTCACGTACAAATAATGTACGTTACATTTCTTTGAGGAGGTGACGTTTCTGATTCAGTCTTTTCTTTCGAACGAAAACTGGTAGGTCGTAATAAAATAATTTGATTCATTTAAATTTTTCAGTGAGAACGAAGTCCAGGGATTGGGTTTTTTTTTCTTTCTTGCATTTTAAATTTAAAAAACGACAGTATGAATTTTAATACTTAAAAAATGTGGCACTTTTTTAAGTGATGCAAATACATTTACATGCTTGTATATTTATATTAAATGGCCAAAATCTGTGTTAACCACTGGCGTGACAAAAAAGTATTTTATGGATTTCTTTTTTCTGTGACATGCCCGTCACTTTAAGTCTGACTAAAATATTTCCGCATCAACCTACAATCCATGATGCAATAAAAATCATATTTGACTGCGAAGGACTGATAAACCTTTCTTCCTGTTCATTTTTTTTTCCTGCTAAGTGTCGGTCGAGATAAGTAATAAAATGCTAACTTATAATGTTTGGAGCCATTCGTACCGCTACATATATCTTAAAAAGTTTCTCTGTATCGAAACGGATTGCCTCCATTTTTATCTCCAAGATTCATGTCCTAGAAGGGTGAGTACTATGGATAATTTATCATTGAGAAATAACAACTCATGTACAACGTATATCAGGCATATTAATATAGTAATCAAAAGATCTAAATATTTCTCGTAACTATCATTTTCTTTCCTCGACTTCGTATTGCACTATGAAGGAAAAGAACTTGCTTCAGTTCCGCAAAAGCAGAAGCTAAGTAAAGATGAAAAAAGGATTAATAAGTAATGTATTAGTCTGGACACTTAAAATTATACACACACACAAACTGTGTTTTTTAACGAAGGGGTTGACACTTTAAAAAAGAATTTCAACGCTGGAAAAGGATTTTACACAAACCATAGAATGTGTAGTTGGTTTGTATTGCATAGTTTAACTTGCTTTTATATTTAAGAAACTTTAAACTTCTGTTGACGTATTTAATAGGCTAAAAATAGAAAGGTGCATCAAAAAATTAAGAATTCCTCATCTATCGATAGGTACATTGCCTTCATTTATTCCTTTACTATAATCAAAAAAGAAAAAGAATAGATCACCATTTTGGTTTTCATTTGTCTTTCTTGGTACAACGAGCCCAAGAGATTCAATGTAATCGGCGCTAATCATCATACTGCAAAATATTTACATCGCATTAAAAATGTTCCTTGACGAAAAAATTTTTCAATGTTTTAGTATTATATTATTACCATTTATTCTCGGATAGATTATTTCCGGGCATTTTCATAGAGATGTGCGAAAGATGAAAGGAGGAGAGAAAAATGTGATGCGCCGAATGACGTCGCGTTCTTGGCCTCGGCCCATCGTTCCCCACCCAAAAAGAAGTCCGCTTCCACGAAACTTTTCTAACTCGTTACGTCATTTTAGAGCTGCAGAAGAAAAAAAAAGATCGGCGATGTAACACTGAATTCTACATAAAACACCTAGCAGAAATAAACGCATTCAAATGTAAGTAGTATTTCAAATTCAAACACATTTAATACTGAATTTAAAAGTTGTTATAAGCTAATGGATTGCACGAAATATCATTCTTTGTTCATTGGGAACTAAGGAGATCGAATGTCTTATCAGAAGAACCGTAAATATTCCAAAATGTTACGTTTTTGCGTGAAAATTGTTAAGCTACGAATATTAAGAAAATAAGTTTTAATCTTCTGAGCAAACTAGTGTTAATATTGGTAGAGAATATTTTGTAAATTCTTTCAAATGTGTGTTCCTTGCCTTTTCATTATCTCCTCAATATAGTTTTAAGATTAGTCACTTTCTGCTTATACTTTATCTTCATGTGGAAATCTTATCGTTATGCCGTACTTAAAATTATATAGTTTACATAATTTTTAAATGCTTCATATAATGTTAAAAGAATCATATCGTCTCAAGTCCATTACATACATTTACATGCCATAGATTGATATATTACCTTTTTATTAATGAGTAATTAAATAAAATGGATAAATTGATGCATGCATAATTCATAATATCTAGTTCATAAAAATTAGAATCTTGAAAAGTCATTTTTTTGTCTGAGAGCATTCTAATCCATGAATCATCATTCGATAGTAACTTATCCGTGATTAGGTGTCTAGATACTTGGTAAACGGATAACTTGTAAGATACTGACCTGCAGAAGATGAAACGGGTAGTTGATGTTGATTTGAAAATTATCTCTTATGTTGGGCACTAAATGAATGGTTTCCTTGCAATTGAATCGACATTTTTAAGATTCATTAACTACTTTTTGATGATTCTCTTAACATTCGATTGTCCAACTATGAAATAAGATATATGAAATTGGAATGTAGCTATTTAACTTTGAAATTTGAGCTTCGTGCTTTCAATGCATTTCTAAAGACCTTTTTTTTCACTAAACAGATTTTTTTTTTCTGTTGTTGTTTTTGTATATACATTTTGTAATTATATGCAAGAAATGGAATTCGAATGCAATTATATTGTTTTCAAGCTTTCAATTAAAATGTTTTGTTTTCAATTAATTATTTTACCTTCAGGTGAAAAGAAAAAATACAAATAATTTTTTCGCCTTAATTCGGTCGTTCGGAAACTGCTCATTTTCTCCTTTCAATGACGTTAATATAAACTTTCCTTTTTTATTCTATTCGCTGATTGAAGCCTCCATTATTTATTCCGACAGTAAACTTCTTTTCGCACACTTTTATCGAGCTGAACGAAACACATTTACACATTTTTGTTAATCTAGAATTTTTAAATTATGACTTTTGTGTATTATATTTTTGTTAGTTTTTTTAACTCGTAAGCACCTTTTTTTCGTGTGAAATATATATAAGAATTAGCCCAAAAAAATAACTAAATAAAGACAAACGGTGCATTGTAATTTTCCACTAATTATGTATGCTTCTCTAGACATTACACTTTATAATACGAGGTGTGACAATTAAATAACAGGACTAGTCTTAAAAATTAGCTTCATTGAAAACAATATACAAATACATTTAAATACCTTTCAATGTACTCCCATTCCCTATCAATGCATAGCTGCATTCGAGTTTTCCACTATTCAAAGCAGTACTGCGGCTCATTAGATGTCACCCTCTTCAGTAAATCACCTCTTCTACAGACTGTAAATGTTTTCTCGTCAATGCATTTTGCAGTTTTGGAAACAGGTGGAAGTCATATGGGACGAGATCTAGTATGTGAGTAAAGTGGAGACTCGAGCACACTTATGCGTTTGTCCGCCAAGAACAGTTGTACAGAGAGTGCATAGTGCACCGGGGCGTTGATGCAAAATCCACGTTTGTTGCACTACACACACACACACCAGATCTGGTTTTTTCTTCCTCACTCTTTCTCTCTCAGGACCTCAAAATAGTACTTCTGTTTTACCTTTGGAGTTTGAGGTACCTATTTAATCATAATGATACATTTAATTCGGGGGAAAAACAATATGACCTTCAGTTTGGACTTGCTAATTAGTTTTTTGGGCCCTTAGTGAAGAGAGGGTCTTCCAATGCATGGATTGTCATTTGGTTTCAGGGTTGTACTGAGAAATTCACGTTTCGTCTCCTGTGATGATTTTTCAATTAGTTCAGGATCTTCTGTGAAGTGCTCCATGAAGTCAGAGCAAATGTTTTTCCTGTTAATCTTTTTGCTCGCATGCCAGGTTTTTCGGTACCAGTTTTGCTCAAACTTTTGCCATATACAAATTCTCGACCAAACTTTTTATCTTATTGTCTCTCTCTCAATGTTCGTAATATCTGATATCATCCGAACACTCAAATATCGGTCTTTATACCCGATTTCATTAATTTTTAAATGTTTTCATCTATTCTTGATGTCACAGATCGATTAGAACGTTCATCATCTTCACTAGCCTCCCAACCTTCAAAAATTTGTCTAAGTGATGCGCAATCATCTCCAGACACCTGTTTCAACCATTTTAAACATTCAATTGAAATTTATCCGCAGTTCGACTCTTAAGTTTATCATGATCGCGGTGGTTCGACACAACAATGTCTTACTTAAACAAGGATGAAAAACTAATTAAACGAGATAGGGGAATGAAATAATGTGTCACCAGCACCGAAAGGATCAGGATCAACTATATTCTATTCCCTCTCCTTCACATTAAGCCTAACGTCTAGGGCATGCGCAATCCGAGAGTTTAATTGACACACATTGTATATTTTTTAATCTTAGAGATACGTTATTAATTATATCATACAGCTTATGGAAACAGTAAGACTGATAGAAATCTGTTATAAATGGAAGTCTATCAATATTCTTAATTTTATTACAGTTCCGCTGTAGTAGAGATTAGTAGAATCAGTTTTAATGTTTAATTGGTTTGGTTAATGTGACTGGGTTGATTTTTGACCTTTCATGTGCAATACTTTTAAATATTTTACTATTAGATTGCATGCTTAATTGTTCGCAGCGATTATTTTCTAATACAGTTCATTACGACGACCACAAAAGAAACTTGACTCCACTTATGATCTTATTTTTGGTAAACATGAAATCAAATATCGACCGAATAACACTGTTGAACACATTTTTGCGCGTTGCTTAAGTCGTAAGAGTAAAACATTTTCTTTCATATATCAGATAAAAGTAAAAAAAAAAATTCTATTCATTAAGTGTATTTACATTCAGTATTTTAATTGATTGTCACTATTTCTCTTTGCGGGGAAATACAGAACCAGGTTCTTCTCGTCATAGTCGATCAATGGGAATTCACTCTTAGTCTTTTATATCACATTTGATATAAATAGTGTTCGAAATAGTGTTTCTTTGAAAGAAATAACATTCCTTGGGTTGTAGATCTATAAGTAGAAATATATTTTATTATGCTTGAGTGAGTGAATATTAACGTCGCACTGTTTAGCTACACGAGGGCTTTTGGCGACGGACCACGTCATTTTGAACCATGGTCAAGTGACGGGGACGACACCTGAGCTGGCACTCCCCTCTCCTAACTACCACACCAACGGGAGGACGTTTCAGCTCTCGACAGATTTAACGTGCATCGCTGCCCTACACGGCGGGTTTTTAGTGGTGCTGGGCTCGAACTCATGACATGCCTGCCATGGTCCGATACCTTAACCACTGGGCTACCGCAGCCCCTTATTATGCTTGAAATAATACCTCAAATAAATTACTTCAAAATATAAGAGCATTGCACATGTGCATTTCAGGTTTCTTCTTAAAAGGGGGGGGGGGCGCGTTATACGGCGATTGAAAGTATAGATGCGCATTATACACCGTATTTTATGGTAATTATTATATTAATGTAAATACTGAGAAAAAGAGAGAGAATTTTTCTCAAATTTTTTCACCCATCTTTGGCTTTAATTCTCTTACTTCACTAATGAAGTGAATCAAACGCGGTTAGGGGTAGAGTCTTAATCTCATGCTAGTTTCCATTTACTGAAACACTCTCTAGTTTTTTAGGCTTGATTCAAAACGCGAATTATTTTTTTTTTCTTCTTACTTCATCAGTTTTTAGGAGAAAGACAAAAATAACTTTATCATATAATTAATTGGGTAGAGTATAATTGATTTCTCATTATATTCTCTGGTTGTTTTATAAAATTAAAAACAAAAAATTTCCTCTTTGTCCAAAAACAAAACAAATAAATTGCTTGATTGCGGAAATCTGGTATATATAACCAAATGTTTCTCTCACAGATAAAAACATCGTCTAGTATAGTGTAGTATCTTATGCATTTACTAATAAGAAATACGATTTTCAGTTTTATTACCGGCTATTAGTTTTATTATTTTTTAGTTAAAAGGATTCTTATTACTATGAAAGAAAGGAGAAAGGAAAAAATGAATATCTTATCGAAACGTTATAAAATATTAATGATTATAAACGCGTAAAATAATTTTCTATTCCGATAGATATTCTTTTATTCTTTGAAGAGATCGATCTCTCTTTCTGTGTAAACACAAATTCACGTGTAGTTTGTAAACTCGAATATTTCTGTAATCACACAAGTCTGTCAGTTTTATTAAATTTCTTTTCTCTTAATTTATGCGTTTGATGTAGACCTTTTTTTCTTAAAAACTTATTCAGTTACTCTCAATTTAAACATCATTTCAATTTTAAGGTTGTATGGTTGAAGTTATTTTTTCCTTACTCATCTCTATGTAGTCCCTCCTTTTTTCTTTTTTTTTAAAGAAGTGCTGAAAAGTGTTCGAAGGGAAAAAAAGAGGCCCAACGCAATTAATGGCTCTAATATATTGATCAATATGGAAAGTTATGAAATTGCTACAACTATTTTCATTCGTTCATTTCTTTATTTTAATATGTTAATGTTTTCATTCTTTTAATACTTTATTAGACTTTTTAATCCTTTTTAAATCTGTTTAACTCCAACACGTACTGCCTATCTTCATCGTTATTACTTGTGAATTAATTTATGGCCTTGTAAATCACTTGTAGAAGACATACATCCTCGAAACGTTCCGAAATATAAAGAATGAAATCATTCATTTTACCTTTTCCGTCGAAAATACCCTACCTGTGAACAAAGGTGCTCTGTAACGAAGCCTCCTTGGGCAGTATTTGCAAAGGGATCGCATTAGATCGACTTTCATTATCTCAAAACATGATTTTTCCCTTTTATCCTTCAACTTGTCCATTTCCTTCCACATTTTCACTAGTTCTGATACGTATTCATTTTCCGTGTTGATTTCTGAAGATACAGTTTGATAATGCATCCAAGTGTTTCATGTAGTATGTAATGGACGTATCTTGGAATATCGTAAATTTATTATTATTAAGCACGCTTACATAGGCAGTGTTTCGAATTTCAGCTTTATTTCACTTTTTTTAGAATCAACTTAGAATAGAAGATCAAAAATTGTTTCGAATATTATTATACCAGACCTTTTATAAAACACCTATCAAACTTTATGCATCTATATACGTTGGAAGATCGAACTAACTCAAAAAATACACAGTCAGGAAGAATACAATATTTATTTAAAAAAAGAGAGAGAGAATAAGAAACTGAGACACCCTTGAAAAATGCAATGGTGAAGAAATAAAATATAATTAGAAATTCTATCAATGAAGAAATCAAATCTATCCATTTGCTTTTTTTAATAGTAGAATGTGTTATTATATATATATACTTATCTCAAGTCTAGCCAGACAAAGCCAGACCAGATCAGTGAAACCTTTGAATTTGACGAAGTCCGATACTAGAAGTAGATATTTTCCCAGTCCAGTCCAAGATGTGCTGAGGTGAAGCCTGTTCTAGCTGGCATTCAGGGCGAATAGGAAACCTCTTATGGCCTCCAGAAAAAGTGAGACTTCTGACAAGTCGGGACAGACAAATGTTGGACTGTCTGTAACGAGGAAGAGATAGTGGAATATAAACAAGAGGTTTAGTCATGGATGAAAGGAAATCGAAACTATCCCATTACTCAGTAAAAAAAGCATAAAAGTAAATATTTTTTGTGTGCGTTTGATAGAAGGGTCAGTAAAATATTAAAATAAAAGCCGAAAATGAGTTTTAATATTTTGATCAATTTTGTTTTGTCGAATGCTGCTTTGGTCTGATAGTGTTTTGCCCCATTACACTCATGTTGCGGCCTGCGTGAAATACCTGTCATATGTATGCGGCCCACCGGGAAAAAGGTTACGTACCTTTGAGTTAAATGAAACAAAGAAATGGATTACCCAAAGGACATTTTTTTTCGTTTTACAATAATCAGCTTATGAATGAAGTCGCTGAAGTATTTTATAAGTGTATTTCGCGTTTGGGTTCGGAATTTTTACTTAATTTAGCAATTATAAAATTCTGTAGTCGTGTAAGGCAAAAAAGTACGTGTAAAAATGAGCTTTGTGTCGATGCTGACTTCTATTAAGAAGGATCAAATTGTTATTTGTTTTATTGTTGTATCCTATATTTTGTAATTCTACAATGATAGAAGCGTATTTCTAAATGTATTCTTAATATATTCTAAATGTACGTATGCAGAAGTGCGATGAGTATTGCAACCTTACACCAATATACTTGTAATTAAAGTGCTCAAAATTCTTGTAAAAACTGGTGTATAACGCACATCTATACTTTCTAACTGTAATTTTTAATTCTTAGGTATATTCGCCGTATAACGCGCATCCCTTTTTTACAAAGAAACCTGAAATGTGTGTAGGCAATGCTCTTATATTTTGAATTCACTTATTCGAAGAATTTAGTCAAGGCTTTTTAACAACGGCTGTAAGACTTTTATACCTCTAAAACTATATCTTTTTATGTTGATAGGGTCTGTTATTTCTTTTAAATTCATGGTCTATGTAGAAGTCTAATTTTTTTTTATGCTCATCTTTCTACTTACTTTTAATGCTATCATTTTTATACTCGGCGTATAACGCGTACCCTTAAATTTAAATATCATTTTTGGTGTTCAAAGGGCGCGTTATACGCCGGATTTTACGGTAAATAAAATTTTTCTCAAGTATTTATTGTAATTGTTTTCTACCTTCAATGTAATTTGAACTTATTGAGTAACAACTAAACTTTTTGCCAACATTTATATTTGCTGTAGGGGATTGTTACTTTTCCAATGTAAAGATATCCCGTGCATTTTTATTTAATAAATGTAAACCATAAAATAGGAATTAATCGAAGAAAGATTTTCCAAGCAAAACTAGGGAGAAAAGCGAAATCTGAAATTTTTTTAAATAAAAATCCCTTCATGCAAAAGTAGAACGTTTTCTTTACCTATGAGAATGTTTTTATTTGGCATTGAGATGGTTTAAGCCTGTAATTAAATTTTAAAATTTTGGAAGGCCATCAAATATGTAGCTGACTGTATCTTCAGAGTTCAGATTTCTTTTCTTTTGGCAAATTCGACAAACGTAGTAAATTATACATTCAAAGTTAACAACAAATGCAGCACTTTTAATTCAGCACGTTTGCTAGATATCTGCATGGACAAATATTTGAATTCAACAAGAATTGAAATTGACAAACAACAACTTTCAACTTCAACAACAACATTCAACTTCTCTTCGTTTTAAAAGTATTCAAGATTTATCTCCAGAAGCAACTCTGAAAAAAAAAGTAGAAAATACTGACGTTAGGTGTAAATAAAGTTTCTAAACTTTGAAATCAAAAAATGCAATCTTTTAGAATGTCGAAAATATTTCACAGTGAAACACACTTGTAACAATTTTTTTCAGACAGAAGAAATAACATTAGGATATAGGATAATTTCAAGATTAGCACATACTACGTTCTTGAAATTCAAAAGAGTTTACTCTTTCTACGGATTTCATGTGAGATGGATTCTCAATTTTGCTCTTTAATATATATATGACAGGATTTTAGAGTCAGAAACAGTTTTAATAAAGGTCTTTATTTGATCAAAGTTAGACATCATCTGACGCAAGAGGCAGAGAGAGAAAAAGAACGCCACCGAATAATCTTAAGTGGGTTAAACACTTAAAACACCGATCGTGGCGTCCATGAGTGCTCTTGAAAGTTAATGCTGACATATAGGGCTATTAAATATAACGATCGGGAATTAGACATGTTTATTGGCTAGGCCATATGTTCGGAAGAAATAAATGGGTCATTAGTTTGATACTTGAAGAGGTGAGGAGGTAATATAAAAGTGAATTACTAGATAGGGATTTTAATTTTTAATCTATTTTAATTATCCTTACATATATATATATAATATTGCTTTCTAAAGAGCTCCTTTGTATTGAGAGAAGTCAACGTTTTTCTGAAATACCTCGCTTTCTATAAAGTTAATGGCCACCCCTTTTAACAGTAGATATAAATATACTTACAAAACAAACAAACAAAAATACTGGGGGAGGACATAGGCAAAACAGTTCTTATGTATTAACAAGCAAGGACTAATTGCTCTTAAGCCGTTAAAATACAACTTTATGCAATTCAAACTTTGTGTTTGCAGGTGTCCGGTGATGTCAACGTGAGACATGGCGGGCGAACCGGTGCCCGGAGGTCGGTTCGACTTTGACGACGGAGGCACCTACTGCGGGGGCTGGGAGGACGGAAAGGCCCATGGACACGGTGTCTGTACGGGACCCAAGAGCCAGGGGGAGTATGCAGGATCATGGCACTTCGGATTCGAGGTGAGATGGAATCCCTTATGGTATTAATGTTTTGCTGCTGAATCCCGAGTAAAATGTCTATTTACTCTTCATTTCCTTCCTGCTCAACAGGTGTCCGGTGTGTACACGTGGCCGAGCGGCAGCACATTCGAGGGCCAGTGGCAGAATGGCAAACGGCATGGCCTGGGTGTAGAGACAAGGGGGCGCTGGACGTACCGGGGCGAGTGGACGCAAGGCTTCAAGGGGCGCTATGGCATCCGGCAGAGTGTTAGCTCAGGCGCCAAGTATGAAGGGACCTGGGCCAACGGACTGCAAGACGGATACGGATCAGAGACCTACGCCGATGGAGGTGAGTTGACCTCTTCTGTGTCATTTCATGGAAAACCTGCTGTGTAGAGGGCCTGATGCACTTAATATCATCCGAAACAAAGTTCTCGCGTTGGCATGCTGCGAAAGCTTCTAGAGTGTGGTACCAATTCATGTGTCGTCGCCATCACTTGACCGAGGTTCAGAATGATGAGGCCCGTGGCCAATAGCTCTCCTGTTACTTCGAAGTGCAGCATTAGTAAATAAATAAACAATCAGAGAAAAGGAACTCGATAAAAGAATCTTTTCGTATGCTAGCATTATTTAACAGTTGTCGAATGAAACATCATATTTCAAATTTAATTGTTTTTAAGAGAAAAAAATTCAGAATGTTTCCTATTTTAATATATATATATATATTTCTGTTTCAAATGATATAGGGAATCATTTAATTAATTCTATATTAATTCGATAGAATAAAAATCATATAATCATATAATGTAATAAAAAATCTTGTTCAAGCTGAAAGAGAGAGAGAGATGTATTATAGATATTCTTACAAATAAATATAATTTTTAATGCGGAAACACATGAAAGAAATAAACACGGAATTATTTCTGAGGTACTAATTTTTCAAAAAATTTAACCTATGTTGTAAAAACTGACGGAATTAACTTTTGTAGACATAAAATGATTACCGACAAAAATAATGAAAAGAGTCGTATTTTTAGCTTTTTTCTGTTGGACATGTCAGTTTAATATCCTTATAAACGAATTTATTTTTAAGATAAGCGATGTAGATATAAGAAAGAACCATTGAAATCTGTCTAACTTTGTGTGGTCGCGAATCCCATTGACTATGATCTAGGGCTGCCCCAGAATTGCAACTCGAGAGCGCTCTAAAATAGTTTGGATGGGAAAGAAAATAGAAGGCCCACACTTGACGTCAGCTTTTGTTCCAGAGGGTTCAAAGAGCTGATTCAAGAAGAAGAAAAAGTTTTAAATAGCTCTTCTCCGGGAGAAGGGACACCTGGGCCGCTGCCCTGACCTCGATTGATGCAACCCTTTTGCTCTGAACTCGTTCATTTTTCAAATTACAGTAATTTATTTTGTAACAGCATACAAGAGTTCACGCTTGAAAGTTCCTCTAATCAATATTCAGTATCTTCATTTCAAGTCTTTTAGTACCGCAGCCAGTTTACTATATATTTTTACTTGCATTGCACTCGGAAAGACACATCCATTTTCAATCATTTTTTTGATCGACACTTTCACGATAAGACTGCAACGCATCACTTTCAAAAAGTGAGATCGCATTATACTCAATCTCACCTTACATCAATAGGGCTCAAACTTTGGTATGCGTTATCTTATCTTGGGGATACTTAACGGCTCTACCAAGAAAAATTGAAAGAGCTAAGAAATTCCATTAAAAGTTCATCTCCAAAGAATTTACATACTGCTTTAATAAAGAATGAATCGCGTTTGCGTGTGTCTTAACGTACCACTTGGAAAAAAAACGTAAACACTATTAGCAAATGCCCTCTTAAATTCGAACCTAAATTAAATGATGAGAATGAGACCTGAGTTGGCATCTCACTCCCCATAACTTCTGCACCACACCAACATGTGTAATTAGGCCTCGACAGAGTTTAATGGGCGTCAGCCCTTCTCTTCCCTTTCGTATAATGCGTCTTTACAGGCATCGGGATTTGAATTCATAACTCAATTGACTTAGGCCCGAAGCTCGCGACCATGACCCTCCAGCTTACGTGACCGCTTGTTACGATGTAGTAACAATCCTCATTTTAAAGAGAGACAATATTTCCTGACTCTTTCTAGGATTGCTATTATTTACTACAAGACTCCAGAGGAACACAAACATCTAAGTGCGATTTATCTTCTGTGGGAAGGATTTCCATGTTTCAGTTATTGTTTCAACACTTTCCTGGGACACTTTACCCGCAAGGCCGTCCGCCTCTTTTCGTATTCCTCTCGCCTCCTCTAATTTCTGTAAAAGGCGAGCTCAGTTCTTCCCATGAGACAACTCTTGGCAATCGTTCGGAGTATTTGCAATTAGTTGTACGACAAAATATATTGGTAAAAATCAGAAAAGCAGCATAATAATACACCGTGGAGGCTGCTTTCTAAATAAACGAACATTTTCAGAGTTTGTTATGATGGATTTGTACTGTTAATTTTTTTTTTATGGTTTATTATTGTAAGAGCTATTAACAATCTATACGTCTCGGGTTGCTCTATTTTTTTAAATCGACTCACTGTTTAATGAGTTTATATCTTTTTTTTTAATTCTTTACCAAATAAGTTCGAAGAAAAAATGTTGTTTTTTTTACAACCATTTCGGTAAAAAAAATCACATTTACTATAAATCTAGCTGTAGAGAACTTCATTAAATTCTATAAATGTTCCTTTTAAATATTAAACCAAAAATTAATTTCTCTTCCTTGACAGATAATACTGATGTCGGCATTTAGAGATAAAAATAAAATCATTCATTTCTAAGATTATTATCACGAGCAAAACCTTTTTTTTTTTAAAAAAAAAAAATACTAATAATAAAGAGCGCATTCAAAAACACAAATCATGTATACAGAAATTCTGTGTAATATTTTCTAGAAGTTCATGGGTTCATACGGAAAAGGAAACTAAAATCATTCGGTTAGCTATTTATATAAGTACTATCCAAGCGCTTCAATATTAGTTTTACAAAAACGAACAGTTTTCTGGCGATCCATTTTTAAAATAATTCACATTCAGATAGGTTGTTTTAAACGATTCAGAGTTGTAGAACCCATCCTAGCCACAAAGGAAGTGCTTAAGAGTGAATCACGCCTTGTAGAAACCAATCGCTTCCGTGATGGGGTAGGAATCATCGATTCCGCTCGAGAGAGAATAAAAATAGCGCCGATTCCAAGTTGGGAAGTGTTGGCACCATCTTCCAAGGACGTGGATGCTTCTTCACCTTCTCATCCTCTGCACACAACTTTTCCTGCAGAGCTTGGCCGGAAGAAAATCTGCGGCTTACCATCCGAAACATGAATAACAGCTAACAGGATTTAACTAAGTGCAGAGTACCCTGGGAATGTATCGGTTCTATCCACGCATAATTTGAAACTAAATAATTAGCCTTAATATTTAATTGTGTGTTTTAATTTTTAAAAATATCCCATCTTGAAGTATATCGGCAACAAAAAAAGAAAACTTTTCTTTTGAAATTTTTCGAAAAGATCTTCAATATGGGTACTTTGTAGTTACAAACATTACAATTTGAGATCGGATGTGTTATGGCTTTCTTCACATTATGCTAAAGAATAGATCTTAAAATCAGCACTCGGTTGCGATGAAAAATAGAAAAAATCCAAGATTAAAGCTACAATCTAACTTCGGTATGCTTTACAGAACAGTGTACTTTAAAAGACTATATTTATTTGTATACAAATTAATCTCTCTTTTTTGTGCGTAAAATGTGTTCCCTATTTAAATTTAAAATTACACTATAATGCTAAATGACTTTTAAACTTTACGCATTGAAACGAAAAATTACTGTTTTGGAAAATTTATAAATTTTAAGACTATTGCACAATGGGTAGGATAAATGTGTTACAACGTTATAAATTGATGTGGAAATAGGAACACAATTCTCTCTCTGGAAAGACACACACTTCAAGTTTAAATCAAGATTTTTGAGGATGCATTGGTTGTGTGTTATTAGCGATGCACTTCGAAGCTCCACGAGGGCTTTTGGTGATGGACTTCGGTGGGGAAGTGCGGGATTGAAGCCAGTCCATAACTTTATCATTTTCGTCTGAAAAAACTGAAATCGAGAACCTGTCTTTATTCTTTCTCGTGTTGTCTCCAGAAACTCAAGTGAGTGAGTGAATATTAACGTCGCACTAAGCTACTCGAGGGCTTTTGGTGACGGACCTTATCATTTTGAACCATGGACAAGTGACGAGGATGACACCTGAGCTGGCACCCTACTCTCCTTACTTTCACACCAACTGTTGAGCCTCGACAAATTTAACGTGTATCGACCTCCTCTATACCGTGGGTCTTTAGAAGTACTAGGCTCGAACTCATGACATGCCATTCACGAGTCCGTGACCCTGATCACTAGGCTACTGTAGCCACCCTCAAATGTCTAACCTAAATTCTATTTAAAGTTCTGAAAAAGAAATACGAATTCAATGAGAGAGTTTTTCGGTGCCTAACTATGACATGGGATAAGAATTTCATAGTGGGATGTTGATAACTTGGTCTGTTGGGATTTATATTTTCTCAAGAAATCCGGTCAAATCAATTCCATTATTGAAAATGTTTGTAAAAAATCACAGTCATTAAAACAGCGAGGCCATAAAAATAGTACAATAAAATCCTTAAGGCTCTGTCCATGACATAGTTAATTCCTCTACCACCTGCAGTATATATCTCGCAGTCACAGTGATTCTACCAAAGATAAATGAAGAAAATAATCATACGTGGAAAGTGTGAAATTAGCGCTATTATTTCAGTTCAGTATAGGCGGGTTCAAAACATTTAATGTATGGAGATTTCCATAAATATACTCTATTTCACTCTAGTTTGTGTTCTAATTACAGAACAAATCCTTTTTTTTTCTCCATCTTCTTCTCTTTTTCATCTGTGCCTCATTTTTTCCCTTTTACTTATTGTTATAGTATATATTCCTGTGGACTTTCTCATTATACATTATTATCGTCCAATAATATCTCTTCCAATTTTCAAAAAAACATTTAAATGTGTACAGTTTAAATATCACAAAAAATGCAAATATTCGTGTAAGAGAGTATATTGCCTGTATCAAACTCTAGTCACACAAATAAACTTCTTTTCCCCGCTGTCTTAGTTTACAAATCGATAATTTCTAAGTTTGTTCACCATAATACCGGAGAAGGGTACTTACACAACCCTCTTTAATCCCTTCTAGAACGAAACATGACATTAAGTAAGAAGCCTCCCACACAACGTCCACAACACACGTTTCTGACATGCCCGACTTCACAAAAGAGACGGAAGCCTGTAGAGAACCCTACTTCAAAGACAATTTAGCGGCTGTTGCAAGATAACGTTACACTAAGGAAGGATATTACTTTGAGGCTGTCTTCGCCAAATGTACGATAGACTGGACGAAAATGAGGAGCACATGTTCAGACAGGGAAATGTCTCAATTTTTATAAATATTTGCTATGATGTAAATCATACGTTTATAATGTAGCATTTTTACAGTTTCAAAAAATTCCATAGATACTAATTTTTTTCAATTCCTACAATTAGTTCACTCTCTCCCTATATACAGTGGGCCACAAAAGTGTTCGTGCACTTGCAATTTCTCATAAAATTTAATGTTTTCGACTAATAAAAATTAATATATTGTAATTGTAATTTTTTATGATATCTGCAACTTGTTCTTAATGGAATGACATAATTAATTTTTTAAAAATAGTATAACTATTTTTTATAAAAATCAGTTATCAAAAAGCTATTAAAAAATTACGCCACAAGTCTTTGTACTCTTAACAAAATTCTCAACTAAGCTTTAAATATTGTATTTCTTTCTTAATTTAGTACTTAGTGAGATATCCTTTAGTGTCTTTAACAGCTTTTAAGCGTCTTGGTATAGATTTAATCAGTTTTTTGTAATTTCTACATCGATTTTTCATCATTCTTCTGTGATTATTGTTTTTACTTCACATTTTGTGTTTATTTGTCAAGTTTTCTTTTTTTACATCAGAATTTCTCCAAATATGTTCTGCTGGGCTAAATAAAGTAATTGAGGAGGTGTTTTCATAATTTGGGGACAGTTATAGAGACACCAGTGGCGTACATTGAGAGAGCAGTGCGCTTGGCGTCATCACCCTGTTAAAAAATGAAGTTTCCAATATCCAAATTTTGGGCGGATAATTTAAAATTTTTCTTTAAAATATTTAAATAGAACTCATGATTCACAATATCAACAAAAAATACCAAATTACCTAATTCTGTGGCTGATTTACACCCCCACGCAAGAACACTTTTATCTCCATGTTTTATTGATCCAACTAGATTCTTGAATTAAGTTTGAGAAAATTCAATATTGACAGAAAATTGATTAGGATGGGAGACAATTCAACATTTTTGGTTCCGATGGGCCTATAATAGCTTGTAAATCAAAAAATAAGGAGTTTAATCCCATGAATTTATGTGGAACAAGAACTTCATTTCCATGCTTCAGCATGGAAGTGAAGGTGTTCTGGCGTGGGGGTGTAAATTGGCCTCAGAATTAGGTAATTTTTTATTTTTCATGGTATTATGAATTATGAGCTCTATTTAATTATTTTAAAGAGAAATTTTAAATTATCCGCCCGAAATTTGGATATTATAGACTACTTAATTTTTTAACAGGGTAATGACGCTAAGTGCACTGCTCTCATTGTGTGCCACTGGTGTCTCTATAACTGTCCCCAAATTATGAAAACACCTCCTCAATCACTTTATTTAGCCTAGTAGAACATATTTAGTGAGATTCTGATGTAAAAAAAAGAAAACGTGACAAATAAACACAAAATGTTAAGTAAAAACAATAATCACAGAAGAATTGTGGAAAATCGATGCAGAAATTACAAAAACTGATTAATTCTATACCAAGACATTTAAAAGTTGTTGTGGACACTAAAAGATATCCTACTAAGTTCTAAAGTAAGAAAGAAATACAATATTTAAAGCTAAGTTGAGATTTTGTTTAAGTGTACGAAGACTTTTGTGGCGTAATTTTTTAGTAGCTTTTTGATAATTAATTTTTTAAAAAAATAGTTATACTATTTTTAAAAAAATAATTATGTTATTCCATTAAGAATAAGTTGCAGATATCATAAAAAAATTACAGTTACAATATATTAATTTTTATTAGTCGAAAACATTAAATTTTATAAGAAAATGCAAGTGTATGAACACTTTTGTGGCCCACTGTATATCTTGTTCAAATTTTCAGTCGTTAAAAAAATACTTTCTATTCGTCCATTCAAGTTCAAATACATATTTTTTTTGAGTCTGTAGTGGATGACACTTAATGTTAACACAGTTTTTCAAATATTAATTGATTAAGTAAATTTTATTTTTTAGTTTTAAATTCCTTCTGCGTTATTTCTGACGATGTTCGCACTAGGTGCAACAGATGGCGCCTGTAGGTTTTTCTAACAAATGTTCTCTTGGCTTCAAATACTTATTATATTTTTTTCATCCTTTTCCAGTTCAAATACATTTTTTTAAACTTGATGTGGATGACACTTGATGTACAAATAGTTTTTTTTTTCAAATATTAATTCATTAATTTAATTTAATTAACTAAAATAAAGAATGAATTATATATACTAGAAAAAATGAGTCTACTTGGATAAAAATGAATATTATGATAAAAAAATGCTGCATAGCAAAGATAGCTGCATATGGATAGCAAAACCAGAATATCCCATTAATGTTTCAGTTCTTTTTCTATCTGAAAAAGTGTTCCAAATTCGGGTCCTATTCTTTCACATTAAGCGAAGACAGACTTTCATGCCAGAGATATCTGTGATTCACATGTTTAATTGTAACTAGAAAAAAACATTTTTGATGTATAACAAAATAGCACATGATACGTCAAAATTTTTAAAAAATTTATGTCAAGAATGTTTTTTTCTTGATTGTATACATAAACTGCATTTTAACATTTATGCTTTTTATAATTAGTTACTATTCACGTAAAATGCTTACAATCTGAATAAAAACTTCATCTGTGTCGACTAAAATATGGAATGTAAAAATGTTCTTTAATGAAGAGATTTATATTTTTTTAGCGACAATTTGTTTCACAAAAACCGTTGGGTGACGTAGTTCGTTTGCGCTGGCCTTGTACGCCCAAAGTTTCGGGTTCTATCCGGTCCAAATCGGTGGATTTTCATGATGCAAAAAAATCGAGAGTCGATTTTTGTATGATTTTGTATATTTTGTATGTCGTATGATTATGTTGCATGTAAAAGATCTCTTGGATGTCTGTTTGGCTTAGGTGCTTTCGGCAAAATTGAATTCTTAAACACGGTTTCACATCGTCAGAGATTAGACGCCTCCCTCTGAGGAGGAAACTGGGCGTCAGAATTAATTACGGTTATTGGTATTCCATCTATATGGTGCTAAACTAAAAAGATATACCAGTACTTGGGGAATGTACTAGGTGTGCAATGAAAAACCCCCGTCTGCACTCCCGTTTTTTATTTTTATATATATATATATATATATATATGACATGATTTTGGAGTCAGAAACAAACTTAGTTTTTAAAAAAAAGAACTTTATTTGAGGAAAGTTAGACATCATCTGAAGCTAAGAGGCAGAGAGGAAAACAAACGCCACCGAAAATCTTAAGTGGGTTAACACTTAAGATGCTGATCGCGGATTTCATGAGAGCACTCGAAAGTTAATGCTGACGTATAGGGCTATTAAATATAACGATCTGAAATGAGACATGTTTATTGGCTAGGCCATATGTTCGGAAGAAATAAATGGGTGGTTAGTTTGATACTTGAAGAGGTAATGATAAAAAATAAAAGTTAAGTGCTAGATAGGGAATTTAATTTTTTAATCTAATTTAACTATCCTTACATATATATATATATATATATATAAACAAAAATAATATTTGTCTCACACTCCTATTTATTTTTTTATAAACGTCTATTCCAATGGTTTCAAATAGGCTAAATTCATTGACGTCATAGTCACGTCATGTGTTTCCAACCAATTCAAATCATAAATTTATGTGGCATCGTAGTCACGTGACGAATGCAATCACGTGTTTCCAGCCAATCAGCTCATGTGCTTCGCTGTCACCCACTTTTGCTTTTTGCAGATTCTTTTAAAAAGTATATATTTGTAAGCCATAATAATGCACATAAGTATAAATAAAACTCACTTGATTTAAAAGCACTCGTATAGTAGTAAAAATTTTTTTCATTTAATTTGAATTTTTTTTTTTTGTTTTTGAAGAATCTTAATATTTTTTAAACAAATAATCAAATAAACAAATCTGAAATGTTACCTGCAGAACAATAAGTCTTGAATTCAGTAGAGAACTCATGATTGTATTTATCATGTGACCGTCATGAATTTAGCCCATTGTCGCAATTTCATCTCAACGGCGCTATTCAGTATTTTACGTCTCTTCTTTTTCATGGATTAATTTTAAGTTCATCACATCAATAGTTTTTTTTTTCTCATTATAATTTATCTTATTTTTTCCTTAATTAATCTCTTTAAATTAAAAAGGACATATGTCTTATGACATACCTTTTGCCTTTTCCAAAAATAATATATATATTTTACCTACGTATGATTTTCAAAAAATAAATATATTACGTGGCATTTTCTGATGCATTCGTTTACGTGTTCAGACATAGTCGTGTTTAATATCCATCCACTGATGCCGTCTTTTTTTTTTTAATATATTGGATAGGGAGAGGAGTTTTCACTCTTTTTTTAGTTGTATCTTCTATTATGTTCTAGTAACCCCCTTCATTCTCCGAAAAAAAGTGGGCGTAGTCGCGTATTGGTTAGGGTCACAAACTCATAGCGGGATTGATCCCTTTTGCCACAGAACACCTGCCGTGTAAAGGGGACTGATGCACGTTAAATCTAATGAGCTCTAACGTCCTCCCATTGGCATGGTGTGGTAATTTGAAGAGAGGATGCCAGAGTTGAGATGTCGTGCTCGTCACTGGACTGACTGAGGGGCATCACCGATAGTCCTCGTGTTGCTTTATAATGTGCCACGTTCATATAACTCCCCCCGAAAAAAAAGTGTATCAGGTTTCCAGAAGTCGGGGTGCTGTCTATTTTAAGAGTTTTTAATATTCTAGTAAGAGTGTGTGGTTTTTTTTAGAGAATGAATGTATATATACAATATTTAAAATATTCAACGTATTACTTCACTGAATTTTTAAATGCAACGTTAAAACATAAGTGAACAAGATAGAATTACGAAATTAAAAACATATTATAAACAACTTCATTACAAAATAAGCTACTTATTTCTCTTTTTCAATATTTCGTAACGTCATTTTACTTTTAGCTTTAAAATATCGATTCAAGTTTGGATATCGTCTACTGGAAGAAAGTCTCACACAAGTTATTTGACCATTTAGCCATACATTAGATGGGAGACCCCCAACTCTTTAAGAAAAATTAAGATTCTTAAAAACTTTTTCTTTAATACCGGAAAATGATCGTTGAAATGCGTTACATGTCATTATTTTTAACACAGCTGCTCGTTTCCGTAGCTAGTAATTAATAACTAAGCGTGCCCTACTTTTCCAGCCTCCCGATCATCTTCTGAAAGCTACTAAATATTACTTATCCTGTCAAAAATGCCAATTAGAAATGTAAGAGAAAAATAAAAATGGGTAAGGGGTTTTTTACGGTAAGTTTTCAAGTCTAGAATCGTTTTATTGTGCATCTTGCTGTCAGCTTTGAAAAATTATCATTCCAGTGATTCTGTTCTATCTGTTAATGGAGAGGCTTACTCTTTTATCGTCACCCATTTGTTTCCAATAAAGTCCGGCATATGAATGAAGGTCTGTTTTTTACCGGCCATAATAAAGTTGTTAAAATGAAAATAATATTTCAATATCAGTTCTAAGGTTTTAGAGGGAAAACTCGTTGAGGAACTGATAAGAATGTCTGTCCAATGCATTGACAATAAAGCAAGAGAGTTCACGAAAAAGAGTATTTTCTTAAATATTATATTTGAGTGCACGAGAATTTAATGAATCAGCTTATGAATTTTTTATTTAAAAATTTCTTCTCTTTTCTCCCCCTATTACTTTAAGGTTGAATAATTTCGGAACACATTTTCCTCATTTGTTTTGTAAAATGTATTGAAATGTTTAAGAGAAATTCGATTATAAATTACCGTAATTATGAACATGTTAACTCCTCTGTGTATTTGGTGGCTGCAGAAAACAAAATCCTAACAGCACGTAGGACACATTATTGACAAATGAGTCATTCGCCCTATTTTTTCATCCATTTGGAAAAATGAATGAAATATAAATCAGAATAAAACGAAGATTTTTTCATATATTATATTTCTTTTATAAAATAAAAGCAAACTCGCGAAATCAGAAATACTGCGCGCACACACTTTATTAGGCATGCACAATGGACAAGGTAAAACGACTCCATTTTGAGTAAGTTATGTAACTTAGCAACACATTTTGTATTCCATAAAGAGAATTTAATATTTTTCGTTCGCCTCTTCTTGCTTTTGCTTGAATCCATTTTCTCCATCAGTAAACGAGCCAAAAATTGACTTCACCCAAAGAAACAAATATTGGGAAAGGTTCCAACCCATCGTCCACCTGATTAACGCGATGCGCTTTTTCTCTTTTTAGGAATTACTTTCTCGTAAGCGCACTGCAATATTTCCAGCTTTACACAATGAGTTTCTGGCTATGAACCGTGCATTTTTGAATTTCAAAGAGAGAATATTTCTGTAGGTACCACATTCTTTCGAAATGCACATCAGTTAATTGGCACGACATAGTTAGGCGAAATCTACCCTCGCCATTAACTCCGAAATCTGATATTTTGTCTACGCGCTCTCTTTAATTATGAAAAATGTATTAAAGAAAACGAAATTGGGCCATTTCAAATTCATTGTGATGTAAAAAAAAATTTTACATGACTTATGATCAAGCAAAGAAGAGATATATCATTTAAAAAGATTAAAATGAACCGAATTATTTAAATCTTTTTCAATCCTCGTAGATACATTCGTTTGTTGAATGTACTTTAATCTGCCCGCTTCAAAAATCAGCTTAAACACACAGCTAATTAGTAGTTTCAAACCACAGTCAAATGATGAGGTCAGCACTTAAACTCACACTCCATGCCAACTTGACGTTTTAAACGTAATCAGCTTCTGTCACACAGTAGGATTTTTGTTTGACACAGGACGGCACTCGAAACAGATTCTGGTCGGTTAAAAACTAATTGCTCTGCAAACTAGAATACCAAGAGTCCTTGGCTTAGTTTTTTTTATTAAGTCTTACATGTTGCTATTAAAAGTTTTCATCGTAGAACTGAAAAAATTGGATTCCTCCCTAGTAATAGCATCTGTTTCATAAGAGTTTAAATAATGTACTCATATTTTTTATTTGTTGTGAATTTTTGGTGAAATATGCACATAATTAGGTTTAACTAACACACTATCTGTATGGTACTTGATCGAGGAGTTTATATGATACAATATAGTCAAAACCCTTTTATTACCCTGGCATTAGAAAACTACTTTGAACCAAGAAGAAGCATCGATATGGATGTTGATAATTTACTCAGTACGAACAGCTCAGACAGAAACATTTACTCAGAATACAAACAACCTTTTTTTGTATTTAATTAATATTATCAGTTAATACTGTATGCTTTAAATTAATACTATACGCTCCACAATTGTGCACACTATTCAAAAGATAAATGTTAATAACCTAGTTGGGTTCTGCTTGTGTATTCAGAATCCTTGTATTCTTTAGAAAACGCGTTTTTCAACCTATTTAAAAGTTCTTTGATTAATTAGTCCTCCTTAGTAAAACTCAGCTGTTTTCTCGAGATCAAGAAAGACTCTTTTTCAATGCATTCAGAAACTCCATGATTCGAACCGAGACTCGATTTCTTTCATTCAAGTTACTAATGTTTTATTTCTGTGTCTTAAAACTTTCAGAATAATTCTATTTTTTCTCCCTTTGTTCTTCCTCTGGCGTTCATTTTAACCATCGATTAAATAAATCGAAATCCTTTCGTCTAACTCTTGAGAACGAGACATAAGAAAAATCGCAACTTAGAACCGCCATTGATCCCTATAGGAAGCATGATGTGTCGAAAGAAATGACGTCTAGCAGCAGAAGAGACGACATTTCAGCGTAGGAGGCGCACTCTTCAAAGGACAATTCTTGGGGCTTGAATCAGTTACGCCGAGCAGCACTTCTGGTTTTATAAAAAGCTCTCTTTTTCTCTCTCCGTGACGCAACTTGTGACGTCTCTCGCGTCTTTCTGATTAACATAACTCCTATGTTCTTTGACGGCCACGATTAATGGCAAAACCTTTCCAACCCAATACCAAGAAGAGAAACGGATCGAATATGTAAATGAGATATACTATAAAAGGATAGCGCGGCAAACATAGCAATAGGATAGCATAGCGTAGCAGGCTCAGAGATTGTAGTGTGGAATCATTCTGGTCAATAGCGTGACAAAGCTTAGTGTGAAATCTTGCGGACCAAGAATAGGCAATCAAGAATTAGCTACCTTGCGGATCAAGAATCTTCTTATATAAAGTTATAGATTATATTCTCTAGGTCAAGGGACCAAAACTGGAAAAGGTAATATTAGATATAAGTAATTAGATAACAGGATTATTTAGGATAATTGAGATAGAAGATCTAATTGCGTGATCTGACTTAAATACGTGATTTAATTTGGGCTCGACTCTCACTCTAATTAATAAGTGTCAAATTAGAACTTAAGTA
The DNA here is from genome assembly GCA_019973955.1 of Trichonephila inaurata madagascariensis. NCBI lineage: Eukaryota > Metazoa > Arthropoda > Arachnida > Araneae > Nephilidae > Trichonephila > Trichonephila inaurata. Next base: position 190,398 of record BMAV01014671.1, on the reverse strand, counting down.
TTATAAGTTACTCTTAATAAAAGTTGTATTAAGAATTATGTCTCATCATTTTGATAATCCCACACCTCTAGCTTACGCGGAACCGGCAAGACATGGTCATCACAGGATGGCAATGTCTCAAACTCTCCTTTCGAAAAAGTAACACGCCAAGTTACATTAACCTTGGCATCATTTGCATACGAATTGCTAGCGAGTCGATGCATCGGAAGTGCTTATTATTGTAAATAATGGTGGATACGATCCCTTTTGGACACAGTAACTAAACTGATTTCATGTCTGAGGGATTTTTTTTTATCATTTTCAGAAAGGAGTAGCTTGCATCATTAATAATTTCATGACTGACGGTGTTTATTTAAAACTGTTACGGAGCGTACACTCTACCCCAGACAGTAAGCCGCCCTATCCATACGACTGACCTAGTAATTTTGAGACACAATCAGATAGTGTGGACGGCATTTCGCTTCACTCATCTCCGTGCCTCACCAATTGAATATGTGCAAATATTGTTCCGTTAGTTCCACATTTGGTGGATCGCGAGGTTATCGTAGCGAGCATGGTGAATGTTAAATCTTCAAAGTTGTCATGTCAGCGTGGTATGGAAATTGGGATATCACACACACAGCACAGATATCTTCTTCATCATTTGATAAGGGTTCGAAATAGCGAGACCCATCTCCAGTCACCCTTATGTTGTTTCATAGTGTGATGCTAATGAATAATCAAGTGACACAAGGATGAAATTGGGATAACTTGAACATCGCCACAAACGTCGTGTCCTTATACATTGGATAAAAGTAACCGTTTGACGCGAACGATTATAAGACACGCTGTTGATTAAATTTCTGTATATAATGATATACAAAAAATTCATCAGCCAACATTATATTCAACTCTATCAGCTGCAAAAAGAATAAACAATTTGATATTTCAAGTTCTTGTTTTAAATGTGTTTTATTCTTTTACTCTTGAGTGCCATGAATATTTTCAAGAAGTTTCTCTCAAAGCAGCCATATTTTTTTAGCGCTTATATATAAAAAAAGTTGCAAGACATAATAAAGAATTGAAACACTTTTTTCTACAAAAAAGCTCTAATACAAATATTATTATCTGTCTATCTTTTACAGAATAGTCTATTTCATAATATTACTCATTTGTATACTAATTAATCAATTTTTCTGTTGCAAAATATTTTCTCCGAGGTTCAGATCTGGTCAAGGTTGACTCAGCCTTTCATTCCTTCAGTGGGTGTATAAGTGAGTTCCAAGCTTGCTTGGGAACTAACACTGAAGGTTTCGCGTCAGACTAAACACCTGACCGGAACATCTGCTCATGCATCTCAGGGCCCAAGATTGTGTATACTGAGTTGGGCAAAGTAGGCCTTGGCCCTTATGGGCTGTTGTGCCACTGAAAAATTCAAGTCTTTAGTGGCGTAACGATTCGTTTTTACTACTCGTCAGAAACAACCTCAGCCATAAATTCGTGCTCATGATCACACGGCTACTACGGCCCTACACTCACAATGTCACAAAGCACTTTTCTTCTTTGAATTTGATGCAAAGCAAAGGCAGTCTTAAATGTTAAAATGGTTATCAATGAATGACAATGAAAATACAGCTCATTTCTCAAACGTTTTACCTTCCCTTCCTCATTTCAAAATCACTCTAGGAATTGTTTCTTGTAATATGAAGTCCAAGAAAATAGCCGTAATTGCGAATAATTAATGTTTATTTTACAATTATTTTGTTCCTGACATTTATTTTTGTTTTAGGCTTTCTTAGTTTCTACGATAGTTTTTTTTATAACACGGGAAAGAATCAAGTTTTCGTGGCTCTATTCGTTTCACTTTAGTTTTCTTGGCCGATTCCCAAAAGATAACGTCAAAAAAAAAAATTTTTTTTTCCCAAATGACTGAATAATATGTCCAGCCAATTTTATTAACTTTATTTTAATGATATCTGATCCATTAAGCAGAGATCATAACCGAACTATTTGCTTTCACTATTTATTTAGATGTCATTTAACAAATACGTAAACAAGGAAATTAAAACATCCAAAATAATGAAGTTCAGACCGTTTGCAATTTGTTTTCTCAACCTAATTTTGATTTATGTCAGTGGGGCTTTCGTATTTGAAATATCTTTCTCTTTTACTTCTGTTTTGAATCATTACAAAAAATTCAAAGTATATAACTCTATCTTCTATGAACATATTCTATACCTGAACTTAATTTTTTGAAAAAAAATAAATGCTTCGTTTCATGTCAGATTGAGAAATATATTTTTTAACTAAACAAGGGGTTACTGAAAGAGAGAAGCTTGGTAAAACAAAAAAACGCATTGTTCTTTTAGAAGTGATGACTTGCTTGATTGTGTGCTCGTTTCACTGCCAAAAGGGTATTGCGGACGGAAAGATCGTTTACAATCTAAGAGAGTATATAATTCTTTCGATTACATAATGCGAATGGAAGTGATCTTATAAACAAAATGGTTCGTCAAATGTCACCTAATTCAGCGACAAAAATGTGTACCCCATACTAATCTCAAAGGGTGATTTTTAACAAGAAAACTTGAGCTACTGGAAGGTTCTTCCCAGCGCATATGAGGACGATGCGGGGAAGCAACATTGGAGTCAAACATTGGATAAATGTACGTTTGAGTTGCTTTGAGCGAAATTGGGATTCTGGCTTTGAACTGCTGTGTTCAATATTTATTTGATTTTTTAATCAGTGTTAGTATAAATTTCAACGTGTTCTATAGACTGGAAGAAAATCTACTGTAGTTATTGCAGAGCTTCAGAATAAATTACGGTTTATTCTGAAAGAACTGCCAGTTCATTGCGTGGACCCTTCCTGCATTTAAAAGACGATGGGTGCGTCGGTGACATATCAGAAAATAAACACTGAACGTTGTATGAGAATTGAAACTAAAAATATAATAAATACAAATGCAGAAGTTATAAAGCGAAGAACATTCTAATATACAGTTGAACCTCCATTTAACGAAGTCGCTAAATTCCGAAAAAAAGTTCGTTATATGGATATATATAACGAACTTTATATTCAATATACTTTATAAACCACATAAACCAAATTTTAAATTCATAAACTCTATATATTGAAAAAAGTAACTATTCATACCTTTTTGTAAAATAATATATATTTATTTTATATATCTTACCTATCAAAAAAGGAAACGGAAAACTGCAGGGAAAACAAGAAAAAAGAATGCTGAGGAATACATTGTATTTTCAACATTAAGAAAATAATTTTATATTAAAATTAATGAATTTTATAGATATTTTCTAATTTAAAATACATAAGTAATTTTAAGCATGCATTTTTTTATGACTAAACTACTAAAATATGTTAAAAGAGAGAATAACTTGAAATATCCTGAAATACTTTAAAAATAGGGAGAGAAAAAAATTGAATCACAAGAAAAAATTCGTTATATAGAAAATGCACTTTGGTATTGGGAGATTATTTTACGAAGAAAATCGTGAAATGTTCTTGGTTCCAGAGAAAAGTTCACTAGATAGAAAAATTCGCAATATAGAGGTTCGACTGTATTTTTTTTAATGCCTAGCTAATACAAAGCAAATAATGCATAGATATAAGCATAAATAACAAACTACGTAGTCCTAAATTATTTGATACTATATTATTATATTTTATATTATAGAAATGTTCTTAACAATTATTCATTTGGGGGGGGGAGAGAAATTTTAAATAAAAAGTACTCTTGTCATTAATCATTGACGCAAATTATCATTGATTTATCTAAAAGGGTAAATCGCGGTCGTCATCGAGTGTTAAAGGTTGGGGGCAGAACAAAGAATCTTTCGAATTATGAAAGAAAACAGAATCGTAGCGGTATCATGAATTGATGCACCTAGGATTGTCTCAAAATATGTCTGCGTATAGAGTATACTCCTTACTGTGTAACGGATGGGCTCTGAAACCCCATACGATGTTTGCAGTAAATACGTTAAAACAACTCAAATTCGTTCAAACGTACCAGGAGTGGACGGTGGATGTTGTGAAAAGTAACATGGTTTGATGAATCCTGTTTTAGGTTATATCATGCAGGTTGGTGAGTTGGAGTGAGTGAGTATTAAGCATCGTATTATTCAGCTACACGAGGGCTTTTGGCGACGGACCTCGTTATTTTGTACCATGATCAAGTGACCAGGGTGACACCTGAGCTGGCACCCCTCCCCCTCCTAACTTCCACAACACAAAAACGGAAGCCCGTTTAAGCTCTCGACAGATTTAACGTGCATAGGCCCCCTCTGCACGGCGGGTCTTCGGTGGTAAAAGGCTTTAGCGAACTCATGACAGATTTATTTTAGGAGAAAATTACTTTGAAACTAGCAGGCGTATCTTCGAATATAATAACGTAATGTTTAGTTTTTGATTAACTTCATAATTACCGATTTTGTTCTTCCTATTGTTTTATTATTTTTTTAGCTTAATTCCATTTTTTTTCCTCTTCAATGAATATTTCTACCATAAATATGCAAATGCTGCTTCGGAGGAGTAGAGATTTATTTTACAGTGCATTAACGGCTGGAAAAGTCTTTGCATACAATGTCTCGATGCTTTAAAGTTGCTGAGATGCCCGAAGATTAACCGTAAGAATTGCTCGTAATCGTTAATTACTGCTGACAGGGGAGGAATTAGGGCGCTAAGATATGATGGATTATGGAGATAGTTTTGGAGAATGCATAGCCTCTCCGCTGATACAACAAGTGATGACCGAAGTCGATATACATTACCAGGAAAATTTGCATGCATTGAGAATTCTGCTGTTTCTTGTATTTCACGTACCTCTAACACATGATAGCGTGTATTTGCATAGTAATTAGTAATGCACCTGAAAACCTTTGGAACCACTTAATGAGTTTAAAGAAAAACATGTTGCATTTTCAACTATGAAAAAGAAATGCTTTTGTGGATGCTTTCATCTCATTACATATTTATATGTTTGTCACTCTTTCTTTACGTTCCGAAATTTGATATCGTGAAATAGGTTGCTTTGGATTCGGTGGAATTTTTTTTTACAAAATCGAAAAATAATTGAATTGATTAAGTTTGAAAAGCAGAGGATAGTTTAAGAAAGACAATTTTGAAATCCAAAAAGAGAAATATTAACGAAGTTTTTAAAATTTATCATTTAAGTGACCAGACTTTTATGGAGAGTAAAATTAGTTTCCTTGTTTCATTTCATAGCAGAATTTCGAAACAATGATGCCAACCAGTATTCAAAAATTTAGTAATACCCTTACGTCTTCATAAGTAAAACATACACACACATGAAAAACATATGATGTGTGTTGATTTTATATACTCTGAAATTTGGCTTAGGTGCGAAATTATTAGGAATTACATCTGAAAATAATCATTACAAAACTAGGAAATCTACAATGATGCATTTTAGAAACAATGCAAAAAATATGCCTTC
>BMAV01014671.1:168920-184836 GCA_019973955.1 Trichonephila inaurata madagascariensis | reverse complement strand
CAATTCTTAGTTACAAACGAGAAAATTCTCTTTCTTAGTTTATTGGGTTCAAATAGAGGTCTATCTGAAAAGACCCTTTATGGCCGGCGTTTAGTAGTATGAGCTGAATGTCTCATGTTGTGATGGGTCTATCCACGTTCTTTCTAATACTAATCCTCTTTTGGGAAATACGGGTCTCTAAAAATTATTATATTATAAAGATTCCTCTCGAAGAAGATGTGACTATGCAAATCAAGACTTTCATATATAGATTAAACTTTCAGGTTATTTTACTTCCAAATATCTGCATAAGCAATTTTGAGTGTTAGTATGTATAAATCTAGTAAAAAACTGCTTAATAATGTTTTATTAAAAGTGTCGATTAAGTAATTGCTGAATTATTTGTATTGACTTAAGGAGATATCCAAAGAAATTAGAAAGTTCGTCTTCATTTTAATGCTCTTGGTTCGTTTAATATTATACTAAGTCCATAGTTCTAAGCACTTCGCGAAAATATTTTTAAAAAATTCAGTATATATATTTTCGTGTAATGTGTTAAAACAAATATTATATTTCTCAATTTCATTTCTATGGTTATTATAATGATCGAGAGGACATCTGATATGATGACTTTCGAAATCTTATTCAATCTTTCAAATGAAAAATACTCAAATTTCAAAATAAATTTTATTCATTGCCAGGGGTTGGTGGTTTCAAATGTTTCTTTTGAGTCCATCAATTGTGGATGGGAAATTTAAAAGATCTAAAATAAGAAAGTTTAATATACACTGGTGTGCAAAACTTGAGCAACAGGGGTTTGTTTTGTTTTGTTTTTTGCCACAACACAAGAAATTATCTGAGAGACATGATATTCAGAAATATGCGGCAGCATTTTGTAAAACAATGACGAAAGCATAGTTGCGCAAAAATGAATACATTGCATATAATGAGGAAACAAACAAATAAAGACTTTATTGAACTCATAGTTTCGTTACGCATGATTATTTGTCCAAGAACAAAAGCAGACGTTCCTTAGTATGGTATATGCCCTCCCCTTAATGCAATGGTTGCTTCACACCGTCTCTCCATACTCAGCACCATATTGCCTAACAGTCCTTAAGGTAAGAGGGTCTATTCCACAATCAGCATATGTTTCGGCTGTTGGGTGTTCCCCGAAGTGTGTAATCGTGCCGCAAGGCATCTCACCAGAGCATTTCACACATGTGTTAAGGGATTAAAATAAGAGGAGAACGCTGGCTAATCCGTTAGAGCGATATGTTCCCTTTCTACCTCCTGAATATCAGCAGTCCTGTATGACCATGCATTGTCATCCACAAAAACGAAATCTGGTCCAATAACATCTCGGAACAGAAACACATGGGGAAGGATCACCTCCTTACAACAACGATCTCCGGTTACGGAACCTCTATTGAAAACATTCCACCCGCTTAGCATAATACCACCCCAGACGACAACTCCAGGAACACCGCAACAGCCTCCTTCCATGATGTTACTGGAATGAGATCGTGTCCCGACCTCTCCCCAAATCAACGGTTAGAATCGCTTGTGGCACTGGAACGACTCTCATGGACGTGACTTCATTGATGAGATGTTCAGTTTTTGTGCTCTTTACACCACTCTAAACGGTGCCACCGATGGCCAGCTTTCAAAGGGATGCAGCGTTCAGGATGGTGGATGAATACGCCACCTTTGCAAAGGCGTCTAACCGCAGTAAATTCAGTAATATAAACCACAGTAATGTTTGTCACCCTGTTGCTGTACACAGTTGCTGAGCAATGGTGCTTGCTGACTGGTATCGGGATTATTTCATTATAGGACGATTCATAGGTCATTCACTCCAGTTGTTTTTCTATTGAGCCACCACCAACCTTTCTAACAACTATACCTATGGTTTAGAAGGTTTTCCCAGAGCGCGAAATAACACTTTTGTTAATTCCGAACTCTTCGGCTACTGTGGTCAAACTGCTCCCCTCCTCCTGCTTTTAGATCATTCTTCTATGTGTGAAGTCATCCAGGGGATTTCTTCTAACCATATTTCACGAAAGAACTTACTTATAGTCTTGAGCTGCGCGTATCGACCGCACGTGTTTTGCGAAAACTTATGTCGCCTATGAGACGTTTTGTTCCTGACATTTGAATACGCATCACCTTTCTACTGAATTGCGTGTTCATTGTACTGTTTGCAATAACTCCTTTTCAGCAATTTCATGGCAAAATCTACACTGTTGCTTAAGTTTTGCACACCAGTTGTATATTTGATTGCCGCCTTGAGCACACTTCGTTATTCACATAACATTAAACACTCATCGTTCTTGAAGACATCAAGAATAAATCTCTTCATATTACAATCATCTATTAGGATTTTTATACATCATACAATAAAACAATATTGGATTATTTTAATAAATACAAAAAATTCTAAAATTGTTTGATTTTATTCTTAAAGAAATAATCTTAAATTTGATGGGAAGTACGCTTCTATAATGCATTGCTTTGATAATGATGAAATGACTTATTTTCTCAAAACTGTGGTGCTGATTAAAGGAACTTTTGCAGGCACCTTTCAGGGCCAGTGGATGCGCGGCATGCGTCACGGGTACGGTGTGCGCACGAGTGCCACTTTTGGACTGGCGTCCCATTACCGTCCGAAGAGTGTGCGCGGCTCCCTTTCCTCGATCCCGGCGAGCGAGCAGGCAGATCCAGCCAGCGACCGAGACCGAAAGATCGACGACTTCAGGGGAGGATTCGTGCTCAAGTCCAGAAGCGACGAGCCACCCGCCAGGAGGAGATCCCTCGTCGAGAAGTCAACGAACCTCAAGAAGTCCATCTTGCAGGTAACACCCATTCCACAAATCCTCAAATAAAGAAATTTCATAATTTATCCGGAGATATCATAGCCCTATATCAGTGTTTCTCAAACTTTCAATATTTACGACCCAATTTTCAGTTATAATTTTCATCGCGCCCCGCACACAACAACTATGGATTGATTGCAATAATAATATACCTCGACGCTAAAGCTACAAAGTGACTTTAACTATAAAATGCACAAATCATCAATATATGTATTATATTTTGTATATGACAATTCCATGGAAGTCACTAGTAATTGCTTTTAATTTAGTATTGATAAATTAGTTATCAAATTCTTTTAACCGTACTGATACATTTATAAATATCTTATATCAGTGTGAATATATAGTACAGTAGAACCTATTTTTGTGCGGTCTTTTTTTATGTGATTTGTTTTGTACGATTTTATTTTTGTGCGACTTTTTATGTGCGATCTTTTATTTATGCGGTGTATGAATTTCAATGGCTTGGCGCCACCACTCTAATATTTTATATCTATTTACTAGTGGCGTAACGGAGAATGTTCGGACCCCCTCCCTCCCTGAAAGTCAGGTTTTTCCTTTAATACACTGCTGGCCACCGTAAATGCAACACTCTGAAGGAAGCATGCAAATAACATGAAATTTACAACATGCATTAGCGAGGTGAGATATGCAAATGATTAGAATTTCAGCGCAGTCACACATCACGCGCTCCTGTGGCGCCACCTCAAAGCGCTATTTAAGGCTTGGAGATTTCGACGATTTCTAGTTCGGCAATGGTGTTTTTCTTGTGGTTTTTTCAAAAAAAGATCAGCTATGTCTCGTAGAAAACAGCGATCAGCTTTTGATCAAGTATCCGAGTTCGACAGAGGAAGGATAGTGGCCTACCGAGATTGTGCATTATCTTTCAGGGAAATCGGTAGTCATGTTGGACGAAACCAAGCAACTGTTATGCGGATATGTGACCGTTGGATGCTGGAGGGTACGACGGACCGACGTGGTCGATCGCATCCCCCTTAGTGCACCACTTCACGTGAGGACAGGCAAGTTGTGAGCATGGCAGTGACGGATCGCTCAGTCACATCACGAATCATAGTACAGCACATTGAGTCTGTAACACATCATTCAATGTCTGCGTGTACCATTCGACGCCGTTTACAGCAGAATGGTCTGTCCGCAAGACGTCCATTGCTTGGTCTACCCTTGACGCAGAACCACAGATGTCTCCGAACTCCAATGGTGCGATGAAAGAAGGATGTGGGCGGCAGAATGGAATGAAGTTGTCTTTACTGACCAGTCATGTATCTATCTGCAACACCACGATGGTCGGATTCGAGTCTGGAGGCACTGTGGAGAGAGGATGCTGAATAGCGGCGTTCTGCACCACCACACTGGTCCTGCAGCGGGTATTATGGTATGGGGCGGTATTGGATATCACTCTCATACTCCTCTAGTATGTATTGCCGGTTCTTTAATCAGTAAGCGGTACATCTCCGAGGTGTTGGCACCAGTTGTCCTTCCTTGCCTTCAGGGCTTGGACACAGCCATATTTCAACAGGATAACGCGCGACCAAAGGTGGCACGCATTGTCCAAAGGTTCTTCGTCAATCACCAGATTGAATTGCTTCCCTGGCTGGCTCGCTCTCCGGATCTTTCGCTTATAGAAAACATGTGGTCCATGGTTGCTCAACGATTGACCCAGATTGCACCCCCAGCTCCCACACCAGATCAACTTTGGCAACGTGTGGAAGCGGTTTGGTCTGCTGTACCCCAAGAACACATCCAAAGTCTCTTTGAATCAATGCCAAGGCGTGTGGCAGCGGTGATCTCCAACAATGGCGTCTACTCTGGCTACTGATTCTGGCAGGGACAACACTTTACAGAAATCTTTAAATTTAATCTTTTGATACTTGATCAACATGTTACCTACAAAATAAATTTTGTTGTTCTATCTCTTGTCTTTCTTTGTGTTGCATTTATGGTGTCCAGCAGTGTATTTTATAAATTGTGTGAATACGTATTTAGCGTTAGTCAAGCCTTGGGCCCCTAGAGTTCTCCCCTCTTCCGTGATGCGGGTGTGTACATTACGCCACTGAAATGTAGACACTTCAAGACGCTCTGTTCATTTGTAATAAACAGTCTCTCGACAATGCGCATTCAATTGCTCTCTCTCAACGCTCCAGAAGCCAGCGCTTGATTGAAGACGAAACTTTCAATGAGAGTGACATTATGAATAATTTGATAGATTATGAAGACGGTTAAGAAGCCGGATTGAGAGTGGATAAAAACATGCAGGGATCCAGCTTTCCAGCAAATTGGAAAAGCATTTTCTCCAAATAGATTTCAGTTAAGAAAGGAGTATAAAATTCCAAAATCACACACAGCTTCGATCATGCATATCTGGTTATCGAGACATTTACAAGCAACTGTGTGTGACCACCCTACCTTCCTCACAAAAACTTATCTCTTACTTTATGTTGCCAAAAAAATAAATCAATTGAAATTGTACCTTCAAGTGACGAAAGCGATTTTGAAAATTATTCATTACAGGGCTTTGAATTACGATAAGTAGCTATGACCTATGTATGTGCATTTTGAAAACTTATCCGTGTATACAATGAGAAAATATATGTTTTAAAATGCTTTCATGTGTAATAATTAATTATTTATTTGGTTATGGAAGTACTCTTACATAAATTTCGAAAATAATTGGCATATTTTATAAATGCGACTTTTTTTATGCGGTCCCTATCCACCGCATAAAAAATGTTTTCTGTAGTATTTCCACGAATTAGTTTGTTTTATGTAAGAATTTATGAAATTTTTGAATATTTTTTGTGTGTTTATTTTTATGTGTGGTCCCTATCTACCGCATAAAAACAAGTTCAACTGTATTTTATTTTTTATCATATCAGAATGTATTTTGTTTTTCTCCCTTTCAGAAAATTTTGATAATTATTTGAAATCTTTTATTTTGGTTTTTCGTTATGCTCGTTCCCCACACGCAGTGTTATCAAGCCCCCTAGGGGGCGTGCCTCACAGTTTGAGAACCACTACCCTATATATTCTCCTCCGATTCTCCTCGATTATTGGGAACATAGCGCTGAATTTACTTAGTCCAGACACAGAAAATGCAGCAAAACACATGGGATAAAATAAAATTATTTATAAATTCGAAAAGAAGACACAAATATGGGGAAAATAATTCTTTAGTTCTACTTTTATGAGTTGTAACGGAAACTGGGTTAATTCTCGGAGAGCTCCCATCAATGAGTGTATATTAACGTCGCTCTGTATACGAGCTACACGAGGGCTATTGGTGACGGATCTCGTAACTTTGAACCATGGTCAAGCGACGAGGAGGACACCTGAGCTGCTATTCCCCATTCCTAACTTCCACACTACAACAACGGGAGGGCGTTTGGGCCTCGACAGATTTAACATACAACGGACCCCTTTACACAACGGGTCTTAAGCTCTCATTGGAGAGGTCTTTCTTTCATTTAAATCTAATCATACCAACTCCATTCTTTTATTAGTTTTAATAATTCAGTATTGGACAGGGTAGGATTTGTAAAAAAAAGCTTTGATTTAATAGTTTTTACAATTTTTTTTTTTTTTTATTTTGAACCATAAAAAATAATAAAATAAAAAAGTTGGTAATATTATATTTAAATAAAATCTTTTTTTTAATAATTTTTAAAATTTTTTTTTTTTTTTTGGTTGACCCTCTATGCATATGTATTATGTAAAACCATCAAAATGCTACAAAAAGCAAACCATTTAAACTCTAAAGAAAAATGCTAAAAATTCATGAAATGATTTTAAAATGTTATTCCTCCTTCAACAATTGACGTACATACATCAAATCTGATTTACAAATACCTCGAGCTAATTATAACAAAAATAGTTTTTTTACGGATGCCTTTTGAAAAATGTATGAATTCTAAATTCAACTATATAAAAAAATAAGTATTCCCTTGTTTGAAAAATGTATGCCAGCTTTTGTTAGATATGTTGATAACTTAGAAAAAGTATCAAAGAATTTTGCTTAAAGTCTTAGCATTTGAAATGAAGAAAAACAGTGATTTTTTTTTCTCTTTTTGCGATAAATCAGCTGAAAGCTTTTATTTGCCATTGGGATGTGAATAAAAACGAGCATAAAAGTTATCATAGCTTTGGGGTTTTTTAGACAAGAGTTTTCAAATTTTGAAAAGCTGTCTAAATAAAGAATAAATTAGGCTAAAAAAATTTGATTTAATTTTTTGACGAATTTTTCTCAATTATTACCACTTTAGTTTTGTTCTTGTTGAAATAGGAAAAAAAAAAAAAATGCACAGAATTATTTTTGTTATTATTATTTAACACATGGAAAATAAAAATTAATGTAGATAAAACAATAGCCGTACTCTTCACCAGGAGAAGAAAACCAGTCACACCGCAAACCCTCTATTCCACACAACTACACTGGTCTCAGAGCACGAAGTGCCTAGGAGTACTCCTAGACAAAAATTTATCATGGAAGCAACACATCTTATACGCGCGTGAAAAATTCCGGAACGCCTTGTGCTCAATTTACCCCTTAATTTGCCGGAATTCTCAAATGAATCTTTACAACAAAGTACTTCTCTACACTGCTGTTTTGCGGCCCATCTTAACGTACGCTTGCCCTGTGTGGGGCTATGCAGCTAATTCAAACATTAAATTTTTAGAAAATGCCCAAAATGCTTTAATCAGGAATATAACCAAGGCATGTAGATACACTAAAAATAGAGATATTTATACAAGGCTATAAACATTTATCCTTTTAAAAAATATATTCAAAAGATAGCAATTAAATTTTTTGATAATCTGCCAAATTCAAATAACTTAAATGTCTTGAAAATTACAATCTCAATGTCAATACTAAGAGGCCTAGAAGATTCCTTCTGGACTCGTATAATCCCCCATAGTAACTAATTGCACCATTCCCCTCGTGGCGAATGACCGTTTCTCTAATTTGTCATTTAACTTTCACATTTCCTTTCTTAATTTTAAAATATTTTCAATCTGCAACCCACACAGGCAAGCACTTTTTCCCAACTCAATTCTGTTCCATAACTTCAAGGCAGCAAATAGAGTGTTAACTCGCCGATTCTTTTAGTCCACTCATCAGGAAGCTCCCTCTCAATCAAGGCCTCTCCACTTTAAGGCCCAAATACCTTTCGATATGGGATGGAGGAACGTTTCGCGTTCCGTTTCCCAAAGATGTCAAGCTTCAAGTTATTTTTATTATTATTTTATGTTTGGGGGGAGAGAGAGTATTGAACTGGAATTAAAAATTAAAGCCTCGGATCTGATGGAATTTTAAACACGCTGAACGGAAAATTGAATAAAATTGCGAGACAATTGAAACCTATTTCTCGGTTCTATCACATTTAAAATCTGATTTGTCCATGGTTTTTATCGAATGCCAAAACGGACTTACAGGGTAGTGGTAACAAAATTAATTATATTGTTTTCAGATCCACATCGAAATGATTCCTTTAAGCAGTTGACATTCAATTGACAAAATAAATAAGGAACATTTTCTAATGCTTAAATGTATGTTTTGTACTCAATTAGATTCTCAAATGTTTTCATTTCCTGTTTGTTGTTCTTTGTGAAATTACTTCTACTCAGGTTTCTCTGGACAGCACATTTATTTTTATACAAATAGGAAAAACGATCACAGAAACTGCACACAGCAAGTCTGACCCAAAAGCACACATCGGCCGGTCAGCCAGAGAACCCCGTAAAAGGAATGCGTTGAGTGGAGAGTGGAGTGAAGCGGAAAAAACGCTCGTGGGCGGGTCACACAGCTATCCTTCCACTAGAAAAAAATAGTTCTCACTCGCTTCACCCCAACATACTCCTCCAGCGAGTGATACATTTTTTTTCCAAACAATACTAATATTGTGAACACACACACAATACACAAAAAATATAGCAATAAACACAGTGACATAAAATCAAGAGACTAATAAAAATTTTTGCATTGAATATTCTAACTTTTCTACATTCATGGCTTTCGTAAGAAAATCTGCATTTAAAAATTCTGTTTGGATATATTCTAATTTAATTACAGTATCTTCAATTAAATCCTTTATAAAATGAAAACGTAAGTTCATGTGCCTTGATTTATTTGAAGAACGGGTATCCTTAATCCATTGAATTGCTGCTTGACTATCTGAATATAAAGTTACAGCATTATTTACAAATTGTTCACATTTTAATTCAGTTAACAAATTTACAGTCCAAATTATATCTTTACAAATTTCAGAAATAGAAAATAACTCTGCTTCACATGTTGACAAACTAACACTTTTTTGTTTACGACATTTCCATAAAATTAATGAATTACCAAGTAAAACTACACCTCCAGAAAATGATTTTCCATTTTCTGCATTTCCCCAACTAGCATTTAAAATACCAAATTCTTTTTCATAAAACAATTTTTTATCTTTTGAGCCCATCCAATATCTTAACATTCTTTTAGCCAAATTGTAATGTCTGGATTATGATTAAATTGGGATAAATAAGACGTTACAAAGGAAATATCAGGGTGAGTTCTCTATTAGCTATATAAATATAAAGTTCACCAATTTTAATTCCTGATACATAGTAATATCAATAAATTCATTTGTAGAAGGAAAACTTTTGTCTCCCCCCTTCACAATTGGAGTTTTGACACTTTTACAATTTTCTAAATTATGTTTGACTAATAATGAATTAATGTAGTCACACTGGGATAAATAAATACCATTTTCACATTTTTCAATTTCCATGCCTAAAAACTTATTAGTTTTGTTTTCAAAACCACTTCAAATACACATTTTTAATCTTACTAACAATATCTTCATACATTTTATCATTGTTACAAAAAATAGCTAAATCATCTACATACATAATATAAGAACATTTTGATTATCAGTTTTAATAAAAACACAATTATCAGAAGCCAATTGTTTTAAAACAAAATTTTCTAATTCAAACTTTATTTTCATATACCAATTTCTACCAGACTGTGGCAAACCATAAATACTCTTTTTCAATTTACAAACTTTGTCATCTCCAGTTAATTTCTCATAACCAGGAGGAGGTAACACGTACACAGTCTCCTCTAAATCGCCATATAAGCATGCAGTTTTTACATCAGAGAAATTAACATTTAGTTTGAATTTAGCTGCAAGTGCAATTAACAATCGAAAAGATTCAATATTTACAACTAGTGAATACGACTCTGAATAATCTATGTTTTTAATTTGATTAAAACCAGCTGCTACAAGCCTTGTTTTGTATTTCATATTTTTCCCAGTATCATCTTGTTTTAAACTATATAGCCATTTAGTTTTTATTAATTTTGATTTCGCGGGTTTTTGTACGATTTCCCAAACTTTATGTTTATCTAACGAATCTAATTCATTCTCCATTGCCAATTAGCACTATTTTTGCCTCAAAATATAAGAGTTTGGTACATTATCCGTTAGATGAACTGACATCTGCTTAGATTTCAGTCTTTCCGATCTTCTAACAGGAATTTGATTTTGTACATCATTCAGTTCAGGTATCGGGAGTTGGATTCTGCCTGTCTGAGGCGATGACGTGATCTGAAGGGGAATTGAGTTATCATTCTCAATTGCTACAGGCCCATTATTTATATCAAAATTAGTCAATACTCCATTCTCTGTATTTTGATTAATTTCGTTTCTTTCGGGAGAAACTTCAAAAAACGAGTTAATATCCCACATGTTTCATTTTCAATCTCACCTAAATAACTACTATCTTTTAAAGATTCATTGAATTTAACTGATCTCTCTCCTCAATTACTTTTTGATTTTTAATATCATAAATTCGATATCCCCTCTTTTCTCTAGCATATCCTAGCATAATTCCACGTCTTCCTGGATCTTCAAATTTATTTCTCAATACTTTCGGAACGTGAAAATAGGCCACACAGCTAAATTTTTTGAGATAATTTAATTTCGGTTTATTACCTGTCCAAATTTCTAATGGGATTTTTTCTTTCCCTTTTCGTGGCGTAATATTAGATATTTGAGTACTACAATTAATAGCTTCAGCCCAAAATTTTAAAGGAAGCTTACTTTCATATAATAAAGATCTAGCTCTTTCTATAAGAACGCAGTTGGCTCTTTCTGCCTTGCCATTTGATTCACTATTGTATGGAATAGTTTTTTCATGGAATATTCCTGAATTAGCCAGGTAAGTATCTAGTTGTTCATTTACAAATTCTAACCCATTATCAGTTCTTATCTTTTTTTATCAGTTCTTATCCTTTTATCAGTTAAATTTTCATATTTGGCTTTAAATTAAGAAAATATATCAAACACTTCATATTTTTTTAACAAATAAGTAAAGTAAACATGCCAGAAAAATCATCTACAATTACAATAAAATATTTTGCACCGTCATATGATTCGATATTAATTGGACCACACAGGTGGGCATGGAGCAACTCAAGAATTTGTGAGCTTTGACTTATATCAATACTATGAGGAGTTTTCCTGATTATTTTACTTATATCACTAGTTTCACATGTGAAATTATTTACATTATCAATATCAATATAATCTTTCATTTTAAGCATATATTTACAATTTATATAAATGACATAACCTGTTATGCCAAATTTCATAATTATTAGTAGATTGGTCAGAAATATAACACTCAGAATTATACCTAGGTTCTAATTTAATTTCTAATCTACCATTATTTTTAAATGCCTTAGTTATTAACTTATTTTTTTTATCATATATCAATTCACAATTATTTTCTGATTTAATCTTACAACCTTTGTCCATTAAACATGTTACACACACACAGACAGTAAATTACATCTTAATTGAGGAACATAACTGACATTAGTAATTGTTAGATTAATAGAATTACGTTTTGTACTCACAGTTTTAGCTGAAACGTTTCCAGTTCCTTGGCTCATCATTTTAGAGTTTTTATCGGCTAAATAAATGTCCATCACTTCTGGACTAATATTTTTGAACCAGATTCTTTAGCCATATGACAGGATGCACCACTATCCAGGATCCAGGTATTGTCACAAAGTTTTTCTTCTCAATGGGAAGCTGTAAATACGTGTCCATTTCTAGACGAATTGTTTCTTTGTGTTATATTCCTTTGGCTTGTACTTGGAGAGTTCTTGTTTCTATAGTAACAATCCTTTGCCTTGTGATTTGGTTTTCTACAAATATAGCAGTCTCGTTTGTTTTCCATTTTTTCTCCTGGAATAAAATGCTTCAGAATTAATCCCATCCATACGAGTTTTAATTGGTAAATTGAAAGTTGTTTCTTCTTTCCTTAGAATTTGAAGAACTTCCTCCATAGTTTTTTCCCTCTGAGTTCTTAAAATATCGCGCACTTTGGAGAATTTTCCATTCAATCCTCTAACGGTATGGTAGACCAATTCCCTCGGCGACACGTCCAATCCTAGGGAGTGACACTTAGTCGATATCCCCCGCGCTCTTGCAATATAATCCCCTACAGTTTCGCCGTTTTTCATGACAATGTTCTTGAGTTCATTGCCCGCGTCAATTTTTCGGTCTTCGCCTCGGCCGATGAAAGTCGCTCTAATTTTATCCCACAGCACTTTCGCGTTGTCTTCCGCCGTGAACTGCAACGCTTATTTATCGGCGAGTGATAGCTTTATATACGATACGGCATCTAAATTTTTTGACTGTCACTCGATGTCATCCTTGCGGCTAAGGTCTCCAGGTTTTTCGTTTATGATTAGAAAGTCTAATCTCTTTAAGCTAAGGGCAGCTTTCATCTTAAGCTCCCATATAAAATAGTTCGTTCCGTTTAAATCAGGAATTGTTATTTTATCCATTATAGGTAGAAAGGTTTAAATGTTCACAAAGTCAATTAATACATCACACAGACCAACCACGCTCTGGTACCACTTGTTGTTCTTTGTGAAATTACTTCCACTCAAGTATCTCTGGACAGCACATTTATTTATATACAAATACGAAAAACGATCACGGAAACAGCACACAGCAAGTCTGACCCAAAAGCACACAGCGACCGGTCAGCCAGTGAACCCCGTAGAAGGAATGCGTGGGAGTGAAGCGGGAAACACGCGCGTGGGTGGGTCACACAGTAATCCTTCCGCCAGAAAAAATAGTTCACTCACTTCACCCCAACACTGTTAAATAGGGTTTGTTTTTATTTATTTTAATGAAAAAAGCCATCTACATATTGTGCAAAAGTACTAAAATATGTGCAAGCAAAAGTTATGGAAAAAGTTCTGAATATGATGCGTCTTTGCTTCTTCCCAATAATACAGTCTGGAAAATGAAGAAATCACTCAAGGTAACTAAAGATAAGTTAACATGCAAAAAAAGATCTTTAAACATATTATAATAATAACCTATATTATTATTTTGTGAAGTAGAATAAGGCATGCGTGTATAATTCCTTAATCGGAAATTAACATTGCGAGAATATAGGCATTATTTTAGAACTCATTTTCAGCGTTCAGCTTCCATTTCCGAATGAACTTTTTAAGAAAAAGTTTTCTAGATATTTTTTTTCAAATTCTTACACATTTTTGCTCATTCAAAAACTCAAAATATTGAAATGATTCATAACTTTCTTCCTACATAACAAATCTAGTAATTATATTATTCGTTTTAAATGTTGGTAAGAAAATATACACAAACACACACATAAAAAGTATTTTCAAAAATTACCATATATATAAAGCGCATTTAAAAGAAATATATACACTGACAGGAAAAAAATCCCAACACCAAGGAAGACTTGTGTTAGATAAACGCAATTTGGTAGGCGTGTTTATACTTCTGAAAAATGACATCTATTCAAATTTGGTGCTTCGCGTTTAGTGAGTGAGTGAATATTAACGTCGCACTGCTCAGCTACTCGAGGACTAATGGTGACGGACTTCGTAATTTTGAACCATGGTCAAGTGATGGGGACGACACCTGAGCTACTACCCCCTCTCCTAACTACCACACCAATGAGATGACATTTGAGTTCTCGACAGATTTAACGTGTATCGCTCGCCTATACGGCGGGTCATGCTTCGCTCTTAAGTGTGGCGCTATTAGCACTACTCAGAATTTGCAAATCAGGAATTCTTTAAATGCGGTCTGTAAGGGTCGTGAGCGTTATTTGTCTGTGAAATTTGAAGTATTGATGTTAGCCAAGAATGTCTTTAAGACGACGAAGGAGCCATTATCAACACAGCTCCACGAGTTTGAACGAGGTCGTGTAATAGGGCTACGAGAAGGTGGTTTTTCTTTCCGCGATATTGCAGAAAGACTTAGCCGGAATGTATACACTGTGCATGATTGTTGGGAGTAGTGGTCAAGAGATGGTACTGCCTAAAAAAAACCGGTTTCCAGATGTTCACGTGGCACTACTTAGAGGGAAGTTTCTGTATTCGGTGTACGGCTGTGGCGCATCATACTACGTCTGTGCTAAAAATTCGAATTGCAGCTGGTACCACAGTGACACAACGAACTGTTAGAAATCGGTTACTTCAAAGACAGCTCCGAGCCAGGTGCCCTGTAGCGTATATTTCATTGACTCCAACCCATTGCCGTTTGCGAAGCCAGTGGTGTCAAGCCAGAGCTCATTGGAGGACGGAATGAAGATCTGTTGTGTTTTCAGATGAAAGCAGATTCTGCTTTGGTGTCACTGATGACCGTGTGTTGGTCAGAAAGAGGGCAGGGAAATGCCTGCAACAAAACTGTCTGGGGTCCTAGACACATTGTACCTACACTTGAAGTCATGGTCTGGGAAGCAATTTCCTATGACAGCAGGAACACTCTCATGCTTATCCCAAACACATTGACTGCAAATTTGTAAGTCAGTATGGTAGTTCAATCTATAGTACTGCCATTCATAAACAGCATTCAAGGGGGGGATTTTTTCAACAGGATAACGCTCGCCTTCACACCAATGTTGTAACGCAACATGCTCTTCAGAGTGTTGACATGTTACCTTGGCCTGCGAGCTCAACAAATCTGTCTCTAATCGAGCACGTATGGGATATCATTGAACGACAACTCCAGCATCGTCCACAGCCAGCACTGACAGTATTGTCACGACAAGTACAACAAGCGTGGAACTCCATACCACAAAGTGACATTTGGAACCTGTATGACACAATGCATGCAGGTTTGCTATGAAAAAGTAATTATTAGACGTGTAACCGAAATACCATTGATCCAAATGATCATTGATAGGTGATTTGATTGCTTATTCGCACTTGAAAGCAATACAAGGGGCTATTTGCGACAGACATCGTACTTTTTAACCATGGCCAAGTGACAAGACCGACAGATGAACGAGCACCCACATTCCAAATTTTCACGCTAAACCCATACGAGGACTCTAAGCCTCAACAAATTTAAAGTGTATCAACTACTCTATACGATGGATCTTTTGTGGTATAAGAACTCAAGACTCTCTACAAATATACCGTCGCCAACGAATTACTGATCATGATCACTTGATTTCCGCGGCCTTGATAGTTGATTTAAAGAAAAGGCTGTAGTTCGCGGTATATATCCATCGGGGGCTGACTATCTCCCCCCCCCTTGCTTATACATTAATTACTTTGTAGTAATTCCTAGTTGTTCGACCTCATACTTTCCTCAAGTTGAATTTTCAGGAATGAGTTCAATTTTAGATTAAGGCATCCGACTACGTTCAGAACCGTGATTTTACAAAAGCGTGTAAATGGATAATATTTATGATATTTAGTGTCATTTAGATTAGAAAATGTATATAAAATTGTTTTAATAATAGTATTACAATAAAAAAATATTTAAGTACTATATTTTGACAAAAAATGATCATAGAATGACCCATTTTCAAAATAGTCTCCTTTTGTGAAAAATGCTTCTATTATAATAATATTTTGGCTGTATATAGCTCAAACCTCTATACAAAGGCTCAACTAGAGTTTTTGAAATTTATAACTTAGAAGTGGGTTTATCCATGTTTTACGACAACAGGGGGGAGAAGATTAAAAAAAAAAAAAAAAAAAAAAAAAAAAA
>BMAV01014671.1:142709-168820 GCA_019973955.1 Trichonephila inaurata madagascariensis | reverse complement strand
AAACGCCGATAATTATTTCAATTGGTTGTAACTCTGAAAATAATATGAATTTTTCAAAAATCATTGTTGAGCCTCTGTACAAAGGTCTGAGCTATATACAGGAAAAATATTATTACAATAGAATAATTTTTCACAAAAAGAGAACATTTTGAAAAAGGTTATTCTAAGTTACTTTTTTGCCGAAATATTATATTTAAATAATTTTTTTTTGTCAAAATGTCCTTAAAACAATTTTATACATGTATTCCAATCTAAGTGACACTAAAGATCATGAAAATTATCTATTTATGCGCTTTCTTAAAATCCCGGTTCCGAAAGTAGTCGGATACCTTAACAGTGCTTCTCAAATTTTAAATGTACGTGACCCATTATCTCATCATCATTTTCATCGCGCCCTCCTCCATACAATAACAATGTATTGAATTCAATAATACTACAATACGTCTTTAACCTCTTATGGGCCACCGACGTATATAAACGTCTCGCTCAGCCGAAGCATTAATTTTTTGGACGTATATATATTCTGAAGTACGATCTTTACTGTGAAATCCAGAAAATTATTCCGAAAGCTTTGGAATGCAATAAAAGGACCTTGTTGGTGTTTGCGAACGATTTACTTATTTCAAAGGATTTGCTTGTTTATTCCTTTCTTATACCCCACCCCCAATACACCACATACGTGTTAAATGGTGACATTTGGGAGCAAATCGCGTCGTTTTTAATCGCATTTAAGGGCTTAATTATAAACCGTACATATTATCAAGATAATTGTTAATTTCTGCATATAATTTTATATATGACAAGCCCCCATGGGGTTACTCGCAATTATTTAACTTGTCCTTAACTTAGTATTGTTAAATTAATTATAAAATACATTGCGCAGTAATGATATATTTATAAGTGTATTATATCAGCGTAAATGTGTATTTTATTTTTTATTATGTCGGAACGTGTTTTATTTGTTTTCCTTCAGTAAATTAATTATTTTTTTAAAATCTTTTGTTTTCGACTTTTCAAAAGGCTCGCGCCCCACAGTTTGAGAAACACTGCCTTAAGTCCCAAGACGGATGAGGAGAAATAAAGAGAATATTAATTTACCTATCACCAGCCACACAGTCAAACTATCAAAAGTCTTGACCTAGAATATTGCTTCATTATATAATTAGCCTTCTTAACACACTTATGTATTATGGAAGTACGTCGCTGATATTTTATGTCTAATCGTGTGCTCCTGTTACTGTTTCATAACTTCTGGACTTACATTTCAAAAGAATCATGCTGCATCATTCATATTAATTCTTTTTATTGATTACCACCTTCCTAATCAAAATTTCATTAGATCATCAGATCTTTCTCCAAAAGAGAACTTTTGGCGAGCATTATTGTTCTTCCTTTGCTAACCAGAACTTCGAGCCTTTCTTTAAGCTCTCGAGAAAGAGTCCCAATTGAAAGCTTCCTTCTGATCAATTGTGGACGAAGATATTATCTTTTATGTTTATAGGGTTCCATCAAATACCGTGACATAATTTGGATTCATTCTGTTAGTATCTGCATGGAGCTTTTGTAGTAAGTCTTTAATTTTTAACCCATTGTTCCCTAGTTAAAGGTTGAATTTTTTCACAAGAAATTCCTTTTTAAAAGGACAATCAAACTCGACGCTCATGAAATGTATTCGACTGATGTTTTAATCAAGTCCCGTGCTATCATTTACTCTTTTTAAAGAAAAAACTTCGTCTGACACAGATTAAAATGTATCTTTTGTCTTAGGAATATACATTGTTCGGGCTGGCTGGGTGGCGTGGTTGATTTGTCGCTGGCCCTCTGTACCCAAGGTTGCGGGTTCGACACCGGCCTCATGTCGGTGGACTTTCATGATGCAGAAAATCGACAGCGGCCATGTCGTATGATTATACAGTATGTAAAAGATCCCTAGAGTGTGTCTGCTTGGCTTGGGTGCCATCGGCAAAATTAAATCCTATTACAGGTTCAGATTGTCAAAGCTCAGGTGCCTCCCTCCGGGAAGGAAACTGGGCGTCGAAATTACTTGCGGTAATTGGTATCGCCTATATGGTTCCACGCTAAAAAGTGATACAAACTCCTGGGGAATGTACTAGGTCTGCAAAGGTTAAAATACCATTGCGCAGCCTCATTAGGAAAAAAGAAAAACATTGTTCGGAAAAAAAGTTGATCATTTTTCCAAATGAAAGATAAAGTAAGTTGCTCAAGTAAATTCTATTAATTTTCTGTAAAAAACATATGTATGATTTAAGAGCATGTCTCTTTATCGTACTTTTTTATTTTTCTTTTTTTGAGGACCTTTTTTAGTTATACCAGTTTTTACATTTAAGTCATCGAAGTAGAATAATAACATTAAAATTCGAGTGTTCTGGAAGAATATTGAAAATTCATGCAATCGAAATTTAACTTTTGAATTCGATTTTTTTTTTTTAATAGAAAATTTAAATTCAAGTTTTTTCAATTTTTTTTCTCTCTACTACCATGTTTCTTTTGAATAAATGATTCTCTAAATCTTAAAATTATATACTGCATATATATTTCTTTTACTGTTTTGGCGCAGTTGCACCCGGTTTTAATCTTAACATTCACTCTTACTGTTGGTATATTTGGGTTTCGAAAAATGTTTTAGAATGAATAGTATGCAATAACTTATTTATAGGGTTTTAGTTCTCACATAACAATTTATACAAAACAGTCAGCATGCACATTTTTAGTGAAATTTTTTGTAGCGTCTTAAAAAATGTAATAATTCTAAAGAGTGAATTTTAATTTGTGTTGATCCTCGACTGTAATGTTGTATCTCTCGTTACCGTGACAACTTTACAAAAAAATTCAACGGAATTCCTAAAACGAAAACTATTCTTTTTCACTATTCGGCAGGGGGTACGCTGTCACGTGAACACTAAACAGCACGCGAAAAATTAAATTAGTTCACGAAGCTCAGAACTTTTTTAAAAAAAATTACTGAATAATATTTTCTAAAAATAATTGATCGAAACATACTGCTTTATTATAATTTTGTCAATTAGTAGAATTAGTGGCGCACACAAGGGGGGTGTCCAAGGGGTCTGGATCCCCCCAAAAGCCCTTGATTTTTTTTCCGATTGATTAGGATTCTAAGTATACAGTACGTAAAATTTAATTAAATATTTGTTATTAATGATTAATTTTATTAATTAATGCTAATAATTTTTCTTTAATTAGACTTTACTGCTTTTTGTTCCCAAAAATCGACAAAATCAAAAGAAGTATGATACAAGAATGATAGACTTTCGAGCCTGGACCCTCCTCCCCCCCTAGAAAAATTTTTGTGTGTGCTACTGAGTAGAATTATAAGTTCTAACAGTATTAATGAAAAAGTTATAGACTTAAATTAATTTGCTTTGTGTTGGGTAAATAACTAAGTAAAAATATTGTTGTCCTATTCTAACAACCTGTGGCACATACAAGACTACTTTCATCGGAGGAGTTATATTTAAAAAAAAAAAAACGTTGACAAAAGCACCGAGATGTAACTTAGAAACTAAAACTTAAAAATCTATTGATCTGTATGTGGGGGTCGAAGCTCAAATCCCACCCTTGTATTCACCACTGCTAACAACTATCTATTTTCACAGGCTTCATGTTTATGTTCACTGACTTAAACATCGTACTGCCACGTAAATTAATAAGCAGTTGGAGCTGAAGTATGTATTTTCGTCAAATTGATTTAATGATCACAACGAGAGTCCTCGTTCCCTTACAAATATCTCTTCACTAAAGCAGACTCCTTGAATCCAATGTAGCTTCTCGTTTGTGGTTTGACAGAACTTAATCGATAGTAATTGTATCCATTCAAACTAATAGGAGGGGAGTGAGTCATGCCTTCGAATTACCTAAAATTTGAAACGTTTTCACCTCCCCCTTTCCCATTCAAATGGATGCATCAGCCCAAATATTATCAAAATGCTGAGTAGTATTCTGGCTACTGGCATATTAATAATTCTTGTTTGTGGATCAGTCTATTCTTTTCTGAATTTCCTCTTACTCTGAGATGATTATATGTATCTCGCATATTCAATTCGTTACAGTATTCTAAATTGATTGAAATAACACTTCGTAGAGTTTATAGCTCCATAATCACAATATATAGCTGCGGAAAAAAATAACTTTGTATTTAAACGAAACACACACACGCATCAACTAATGGAACAATACACTTCTCTAATAATCGTAGCTTTCTCTTACAAAATTATTTAAAAATTGAAGAATTCATTATCATACATCATAATACATGAACTAATTTTATTTAAAAACAATTCAGAAATCCATTTAGAATTAAATTTTGTTATTTGCGGTATTCCTAAAATGTCTTTCTGTGACAAGTCAATTATTCTAAGTTCATAGGTAAACAATTTGCTCTGTAAAATAGAAAAATTTTATAGTTCTGCCTACCTCATATATATAGTCTTTGTTATTGCAAATATTTTCATCTCAACACATTAAATTGCTTATTAAAGTAAAATCCATGAAGATATAATTTGCAAAAGTGTATGATATTTCAGTGAACTGTACACACACACAGCAAGCTATGCTATTTGCTTAAAAACAGAATCAGAATTTATACAGTTATAAACATAATACATCCTGAAAGAATTAAGTACAGAGCCTAAGTTTATAAAATTATTATAAAACTTAACATGTTATGATTTCATTTTTAGGGAAGTTAATTACAATACCACTTCACTGTAACTGCACTATGAGATTTGTTGCTTTGAACGCGTCCTTTTTAAAAAAAAAAAATAATCCGAAGATCCCGGGGATCTACAAATGGTTTCAGTTCAACAACTGGCGACTGGAGAATTCTATTTGTGTGCGTGAACACGAAAGTGCTTCTATTATTTTAAATGATCTTTGAAGGGTTCTTCGTTCTTAATATAGGTCGCGCGGTAATAAATTGTCATGGCCACGAACTCATGACTTCACTATACAATAATGAACAATATTACCTTGTTACTATGAAGTCGTGGGTTTGAGTCTTGATGCCACCGAAGACACGCTGTGTAGAAGGGACTATGCGAGGTTAAATTTGTTGAGGCTTAAATTCCTCACGTTAGAGTACTGTGTTAAGTTTGGAGAGGGGGATACCGATCAATATCATTCTTGTCCTTTGAGAGACGTTCAAAGTTAAGAGATCCATCCCCAAAAGCTCTCGTGTTCCGTCAAAGTGCAATGTTAATAATAAACATTCGATCACGGTTTCTAGTCTACAGAAATAGGATTGAGGATTCTGGTTTACGCAACATTAATCCCTTAGGTTCATCAATGGAATACTTTTAAAAAAAAGTTACTAAGTGAAATATATTTGTCCCTAAATGCGTCTCCTTTTGTTTGTTGCAGGGTTTGAAGATCAAGAAACAGCGCAGCACGGGCGACATCGACCGCCGCGGCGTGAGCTCGATCCGGAGCTCGGGCTCTAACCTGAGCTCGGCGAGCTCCGAGTCGAGTCAGTCGGGCGTGGCACACAGCCAGGGCGGCGGCTCCCTGCACACGGACAGCAACGTGAGCTTCGTGTCACAGGATGAACTTTGTGACACCGCCGTCACAGAGACCTACCTAGGCGAGTGGAAGAACGACCGGCGATGTGGATTTGGCATCGCCGAGAGATCCGACGGTCTGAAGTACGAGGGAGAGTGGTGAGTAATGTGTAAATTCCACACCTGCAGTTTAGTAAAATATTTTTTACCAAGTCAGGATATACAAATGTTTCTCTTCTTTCTCGTTTGAAACAAAAAAAATTTGATGCTTTAAACCTTGAGAGCCACAGAAAGGTAAAACAAGAGGAAATTTTTCTTAATCACTACATTTGAGCCAAGTGATATCCTTATAGTTCTGACTTTCATCAAAACAGATGAGATTTGTGTTTCATAACCATTTAAGGTGTCCGATTATTTTGAACATGACACATTTTTGGTCAAAATCACTATATATTTTCATTTTACCGTTTTAAAAAATGCAAGTAATTAGCTTTCTAAATTTGTCTTCCTTTTGATTCTGCGATAATTAAAAGGACAGTTACACGTATTTGAAATATATATTTATATATAGTCCTACATGTACTAAACAAACCTTTTATAAAGTTTAAATGTATTTTTCTCCTAAATCTGTTATTTTTAAAGTGGATGATATTTCAAGAACTATAACAGCAATACTTGCATGAAAATTTTTTAATGATGTTGCCTATCGAATGGACTGATTTAAAAAAAATATGCAACTAATTATTCTTAGTGAAGTTATATTGTCTAACATTTCTCTCTAAAAGTATGGAAATAATGTTGTAAAATCCTAGGTCTCAGCTTTGATTTGCTGTATATAGCTTTTAATTCAATAGAAATAATTTAAAATTTTTCTAGCATTATCTAGCAATATGTTAAAAATATGTTTCTGCATTGTTTCGAAAATGAAAAATATAATTTAAGATGAAACATGTTTAAAAAACATTTTTTGAAACAATTATACCTGGCAGATGTCAATATTATGGGATAAATGTCAGCATTTATCTAGTCGCTTAGTATATATATGAAACATTGGCATTAGGAGAAAAAAAAGTTACATCAAAATAGAAGACTTAAGTTACACACAGCACACGTAAATAAACTGTTGACTTTAAGCGAACAAAAAAAAAATCGGAATTAAAATACTACCAACAGTAACTTTTTACTTATATTATGCAATTTGCGTTACAAAATCTTACGGAGTACAGAACTAGTATGATGATGCAAAAGGCTACCTCTATCCGTGATGTCTCTAGATTCTAATTCTATCATTGGGGTCTGCAGGTAGAAGCGTGGTTTCTCTGTAAAAAGAATGTCGTCCACTTTTCAATGTAATATTGCACATGGAAACTCCTGTGGTTTTAAAGTAAATATAATCAAGCAATGGACGTTTTGTGGACATTCCACTGTGCTGTACACGACATCGATTGATACGAGTTAACATCAATTGTTGCGCGTCTCCTTATTTCTTGTGATGTGGTTTCTGATGAGGCAGAGCTATCCATCATCATCATACACACATTATGGCTGTCATCACGTGTAATGTGTGTGTGATGCGATGAGGCTGTATCAATTAATGGCGTGGGTCACAGTCGTCCTCTCCTACAACCATCGATTACAAATACGTTTCATTGTTTTTAATTACGCCCAATACACTCTTTAATTTCTTGGGAGAATACTCCTTATTTTTTTATAGGTAACAATTCTTCCTCGGTCGAACTCAAAAATGTTCGATTGACGCTCGTATTCTTTTTCGATTCCTACTGAAGCATAAAAAAGCAGTTTCATTATTTCAAAATGGTCTTCTGTTTTCCTTTTATATAATACTTGTTAGAGACGCTACGGGCGCCCATAATGTACGTGCATCTGTGCTGAAATGCTAATCATTTTCATATGCCATTTCATTTTTAGCTAGATGGAAAATGCATGTCGTTTGAAAATTTCCCTCATGCTATTGCATTTTGGATGACCAGTTGGTAGATTGTTAATTAATTTCTTGCTTTATTCTTATATTATGTTTGTACGTTTCATTAAATATGTGTCCTCTGTCTAATCAAATCATTATTTAATATGAGGAATGAAAGAAAGAAAGTACAGTCTTAAGAGAATTTATTCGTGTATTATATTCTAACAAACTGGGAGAGGAGATGGGAGTGTTTCAAATCGATAATTCGCTGTGAGGAATATAAAAGTATGCATCGGCGCCAAAGTGTACAGCTGACTCATTTAATACTGCTCAAGAAAGCGCTTATACATACTACGCTTTTCTCACGGTCGTATTAACTACACGAATTGTTCCTGTTGATTGAAATCCAAAACGCTATCTATTATTAAATTAATAAGCAGCCAACTCAATTAAATTTTATTGCTTCTTTCCTCTACTGCAATGAATTTCAGGTATGAAAATGCTTGAAATATTTTGAACTACGCTGAAGCACACACGACCAGGAAAATGGAAGAGGCTATGAATAGAAGCAGGGGAATTTTAAAATAGGACTTGCTCAATTATGAGAGACGTTGATTCATATCATTTTAAATAGTGTGATGCTCTCTGATGTAATCAATAATTCACTTTTATAAAAAAAAAAGTAATTAAATTCACAATAATATTAATTTTGTTTGACTGAGCACAATCATCGACATTAAGTATAGTGGGGGGAGGGGGGATTCAAGACTGCCATAAATTAAAGAAAATCCCTCAAAAGAAAGCTTAAAAATAGGACTATTACAGACATTCACACATATATGAAGCCCAATGGCTGAGTAGTAGCGTATCGCGGTTCCCCGCCACAGGTCCGGGGTTCAAACCCCGGGCTTGGCAAGGTCGACTCAACCTTTCATCCCTTCAGTGGGTTAATAAACGAGTACCAAGCTTGCTTGGGACCGAAACACTGGGGATTTCACGTCAGACGGACCACGTGACTGGAACATCTACCCATGCACCTTAATTATCAAATTCATGAAAACAGAGATGGCCACTGTAGGCCTTAGCCCCATGGGCTGTTGCGCCTCTGAGTTTAGTTTAGTTTTCACACATGTATAAGACTTTTAACTATTTGTGATTATAAGGTTTACAGACGTTATTTCTGGTCCCTGAAAAATAAAAATAAATTTGTGTACGAAGTATGGTATGTAAAAGTTGTGTAACGTTGTGTGTGCAGGTACAACAACAAGAAGTACGGGTACGGCGTGACCACCCTGAGAGACGGCACGAGGGAGGAGGGCAAGTACAAGAACAACGTGCTAGTCTCCTCCGGCAAGAAGAAGCACCTCTTCATGCTGCGTTCCACCAAGTTCAAGGAAAGGATCGACGCCGCCGTCAATGCGTCGGCCAGAGCCTCTCAGATCGCCCTCCAGAAGGCGGACATAGCCATTTCCAGGTGAGACTTCCTTCTTATAGCCAAGTCTGTTTTTATCCCAAAGGGCTTAAGTCATTACCATGGATTGTTGTATTGGACTTCGAGAAGTAAAAAAAAAAAAAAAATTCTTAATCTTTAACATATAATCAAGCTCCTAGATTTTCAAGGGTTTTTTTTTCAGAGTTTGGACACAGTTAAAGGCCTATAAAACTGTGACCAGGAATCATTTTAAATATTCCCAACTTTCTTTTACATTTGAAAATATACTAACGGGCCATTTTAGAGGACTAGCACACTCTAATCGTTCAAGAACTTTGCATAAAGCTCAAGATCTTGAAAGATCTCTGATGAAATTAAAATAGTTATTTAATTAGCTGTGCTACTGTGTAAACACTTGTAATAAAGTTACGAATTTCAGTACTTTGTTTTCACATATTTTGTCCACTTTCTATGGAAAATTAAACGCTCTTATAATTAAAAACAACAAAATACCAAAGAACGATAAACAATACTATATGAATATAAACTTTGCTGTCTTTGAAATTTTGTAGATCATTGTTGATGTACTGAAAGCAAAATATTTTCTAGCATATACACTAATAAAACAATACTGTGGTTATTTCTATTTAATGTCGTTCTAGAGTTCTATCTGGGGAATCTTAGATATATTTGATGATATTTAGAATTATATAAACATTAATTCAGTCTAAAATTAAAATAGTAACGAGAGAAACCTTGGGACACACATTTTGCAGCAAAGAACAGCATGTTAATCCAGAACGAGCACCCTATACAGAATTTTCTGATCCGCGATATTATAATTCAATGAAGTATCAAGAATTTTAAATAACGATGCTAGACCTTTCAGTTGCAATAAAACTTAATTTTTCAACTGCACTCTGCCCTCTTTTGCGAATGATTTGAACCTTAAATCCAAGTGATATCTTCTTAAGATACTTTATTTTGTGCGCCAAGAAATGCAAAATTCTAAAAGAAAACTGGTGTTCGTTGTCTTGCCCTTTTAAAAAATAAAAAAGCTCACCTTTTTCCCACCCATATCTGCTTTAAAATGAATAAAAAGGACAGCACATTAAGCGTGTAAACAAAATTTCGCAATGAATCGGTCGAATGCTTTCACCTGTCTACCCCACAGCAGATAAGAGTGAGTGGCGGCAATAAACACCTCCTGTTCCTTTCAGGATTTTCCACAGGGATGATCAGGTGCAAAAGAAAAGGCAGCTACCCATACGGAGGAACTCTAAAATGCCATGCAAAAAGAATAAGACAGGGGGTGGGGAAATGGATTGGCCATTCATTCGCGAGTGTTGTAAGTTGGTTGATACTTAACATTAAGCCATGCTTGATCTCAGGCAGTCTATAAAAAATTAAATTTAATGTACACTTATTAAAATAATTGCACATGTCTTAGTTCAAAATTCGATGGCTAAGAAACATTTGAAATTCTAGAAAGCTTGCCGAATAAATGTTGCATTTAATATTGTAGTTATACATCTTATAAATCGCGATCCAGGATTTCTGGGCACTGCTACTGTCAAAAATCATCTAATGAAATAAAGAAAAACTAAAGCACATGGTAACCAAATGGGATTTTAATGGTTTTAATGATTGTAATATCTTCCCAGGTGTCATTTTCTTATCTGACAGGGGTATAAAATGACAAAGTACTTAAAACTAGCCCATTTTATAGTTTTTGTATTTCAACTCAAGTGTTCTAATCCCACGAGATTGTAATATAGAGCTTTTTATTTGTTTCCATTGCCCTCAGAACGGCGACGGCTCGTGGAAAGGCCGAACAGGCCGATATTGCAGCTATGCACGCTCAAGAGGATGCCAACATCGCCAGACAGATTGCCAAGCAATTTGATCCAGATGCTAAGATGCCCGGTGAGTCCCCATTGGTTTTCTCCTTTGGAATTGTCTTATTCTTAGAGACGTTTCATGTTTGAACACAGAATCTATAAAAATCATATTTAAAGAGAGAAATGCGTTTTTTTTTATTTATTTTGTTTGTGTTTAGCAAAGTTCAAAAAGTATCTACCGAGCTCTCTAATTATGTAGTATAATTTGTGAAATGAAACTCACATTGTAAATTAATTGTTGTTGAATAGGGTAATTATAAAAAATGTCATATTGTCCTAAAATTTCCCAATGTACTTTGTATAATGTAGACTTGTAGAGAGAGATTTCTCACGCAATCGAACTTTTATGATTAGAATTTTATAAACTGCGCGTTTTTAAACTGCGCGTTAACCACACACATCTGACTGTAGTACTAAGACGTTAGCTCAGTTTCGTTTGAGAGCTGCCTCTCTCGTTTTCGTATCTAAACTTGGTACAGGATTTATTCTTCCTTTTGGTAAGGAACGAAAATTTACAAACTATTTCGATTTGAATTCATTTAAAACAATGATATCATTTAACACTATTATTTTCTGCTTGATGAATTGCCCATTCGAATCTTTTCTATATCCTAAGCCTTTGCTCTTCATTTATCTTCACCCATTAAAGATGAACATTTTAAGTACTATACTCGAGATATTTTCAGAGTATACAATGAGATTTTGGAAGTTTTTAAAACGACATTTCTAGGGTAATTTTTAATTCCAAGGTTTCTTACCAATCTTCTTTAAAAGAGGCAAAAAAAAAAACGGGGGGGGGGGCAAACAACACGTCGTTATTTAATCCCAAATTATACAAAAATAATAAAATTATACAAAGCAAAAAAGAAAATAAGTATATATAAACGCATCGAGCAAATTTTAATACGTGTGACATACGACGCGACCTCATTTGTTTTGTGACGTTCCAGATAAGTGATATTTTTCGCATCGATCGAACTTGTACCGAAATTTTACATCTTTCAAACATTTGGTTGAATTTATACAACCAGTGATCATGTGTGTCATGTATTTGTTCTTATCACAACACCCAAGACCGTCCGGGACAAATGGTAATTGATGCAAAAAATGGCATACGGCATAAGGCGGTACGATTTCCTTCCACATACAACGGCTGCTCTGATTCTCCTCGAACACTAGAGGAACGGCATAATTTTTTCGAATGAATCCTTATTCTATAGTTTGTCACAAACTGATTTAAAGAAATGCCCCCGCCCATGTAGATGTTATGTTTTACAGTGATTTGGACATTGGTAGATAGGTTTCATTTTTCTGTGTAATACTCCATTATTCAAGAACAATCTTTAATTTTGCCTGTTATCACTGATACTGCGGTATTATTCCATTTTAAGATGGACTCTATCTTCACCACTATTTATGGTAAAGATATACCACTACATATATAGTAAAGACACATTTCGTTTTTCATTTTTATGTTGTTTATCGTTACTTAATCAACAATATTCAAGTCTGAACTACAACAAATAATTATTACAAATGATACAAAAGACTCAACACTAAATATCCAGAAAGCATGATATCTCATAAAGCACATAATTGCTTCCTCCTCCCGCGTGTCACCCTTGTTCCCCATTTATAAAAATAAACGGAATTTAAGTGAGATTCTACTAAAGTATAGGATGCTTACGCTGTATTGATTGGTAATTTTCTCATAAATCGTTACCTACAAACAGTAAAACCCACTACTCAGTATTTAGCTGCATTGATAAATTCATTTTTTGAAGATGATTTATTGATTATGTGTAAGGCGAAGGCACATTTTGTCCTCAGATTTTAGTGAACGATTCCATCAGATCAGCTAAAATTGGATGATAAATATAATCTTCCTTTCACAATTTGAAGAAAACGTTTGAGGATAATATATTGGATGAATCTTTCTTAAGTTTCCAGAAGCTAAATAGCTGCCCACCAAGTTGTAGTAATGGTAAAGCCTTCTGGCTATTTCTTACTGCTTGATTCAAGTGAGTGAATATTAACGTCGCACTGTTCAGCTGCACGAGGGCTTTTGGCGACGGACCACGTCATTTTGAACCATGGTCAAGTGACGTGGACGACACCTGAGCTGGCACCCCCTCTCCTAACTACCACACCACACCAATGGGAGGACGTTTCAGCTCTCTACAGATTTAACGTGCATCGCTGCCCTACACGGCGGGTTCTTAGTGGTACTGGGCTCGAACTCGTGACAAAGCCAGCCACGACCCCATACCTATACCAATCGGCTACCGCGGTCCTGCTTGAGTCAAAGATCCACTTACATTTCGTAATTTTTAACCATGGTATGGATCATTTAACCTCTCACTGTGAGTCCATGGGATTCTTACATCCCACTAATTTCATACTCCAGTCTGACTAATTTAAGTTGCGACATATAACTGAAAACTCGAATACAAAATTTTTACCATGTTTTTTATATTAATATCCCATACCATTGGGTAAAAAAATTAATGTTCGAATAGTTTTAGTTCTGTTGAAAAACATATCTAAATTCTTAACTTCTCTCATTTGGAAATTTTAAATTCGAAATCCCAAACTCAATAATTTATCCCATGAGTACTTAAATAATCAATTTTCATCCGCGGGGAAATTACTTCTCCAGTGTGAATCCTGAATGAAGTTGACGCTCCTGGTCTTGTCATTTCTTCTCTCAACTATTAATTGTTACGTTTTTAAGTTTCACATGTCTTCTCATTTTTTTAAAAAAAAACATTTAATCTGATAATGTGAACCGGATACTTAAGAAAATAAACTGGGGTACCATGTTTCCTAGAAATTCCATTTCCTAGAAATTCCATTCTTTACCTTTTGGTGAATGTTGAAATATAAGGAAAAACAGATTACGAATATATTGAATAGGCTGAAGTCTAAGTTTTTGATTGGAAGCATATCACAGAAAGATCTGAGTAAATAAGAAGACCACCGTGTAACAAAGAAAAGTAAAATAAAAGTTGACGAAATGACCAAAGAAGAATGACGAATTTCTGTTGTTTTGATAGGACTTTCCTAATCGTTGTTGAATGAAGATCCAATTAAGTTGATTTTTCTCAAAAATATAATCTTTAAACTTCTGAATCCTTCAAAAAATGAGATTGGTTGTTTTATTAACGTCGCGCTTCGAAACAACATGAAAATTATTGATGATATAACTCTCAAAATGTCCCTACCACGCCA
Source organism: Trichonephila inaurata madagascariensis (assembly GCA_019973955.1). Taxonomy (NCBI): domain Eukaryota; kingdom Metazoa; phylum Arthropoda; class Arachnida; order Araneae; family Nephilidae; genus Trichonephila; species Trichonephila inaurata. The sequence continues at coordinate 154,798 of BMAV01014671.1, read as the reverse complement.
AAAATGATTACTTTGTGCCTTGACAGACTTTACATGCATTAACCCTTCTAAAACCATTGGGTCTTCAGTGGCACCATGAATCGGATCTACGGCCTTATAGAAGTCGGCTGTGAATTTCCAAAGATGATGAATCGGCTTCCACAGCGATTCAAGAAGATAAATTATGAATAATTACTGTAAAAGTGGCTACGCTGATAGAATGGCCACGTTCTCGAGCTCGCACCAGACGAGTCGTTTGTTTCATACCGCCACCAAAGACCTATCGTGTGGTATAGGGCTGATTCACGCAAAATCTTCACCTTAACGTAGCTTCGATGGGAAGGGCAGCACAATTCAGGTATCAATATCATTGTCTGATTATGATTCAAAACTATGGGATTTTTTTAGTCTAGTCAACGGAAAAAAATAGACTGTCAGAAGTATTCACTAATAGTAATTGTTATCACCTCACTTACAACCATGAGTTCGCCTTAAGACAAACTAATGGTGCACGCGTGGATGATGTTGCAATATATAAAGGATCCGTGAACTGTCTTTTCATACGTAGAGTGTTTGTCGTCAGAATGGGAAAAGAAGCTGATTTATGATATTTTGATGAAAGTCAAATCTTTATGGCTCGGCACACCGATTTCGAAACGACATGTTTGGTAAGTTGTTCATGAGCAGCCATGGGGAATGAAATAATTTTGCGAATATGTGGCCCTCGTATGTATGTATGTGTATTGGTCATTAATAGACAACACCAGTAAGAAAAACAAATACCAAGAAAATTACTTATTGAATATTTACAGAATAGTAGGAAAAGCATCATTTAATTTGTAGGTGATTTGAAAGTTTACGAGGTTCGTCGAGGGGTCTGAGATACGATATGACTGCTTCCGCCTCTACGGATAAACTCTAGACCAGTTAGGCATCGAATCGAATGGAATTAAAATCGGACGATAGGTATTGAAAGGGAATGGAAAGCAGTGTTGGCCTAGATGGTTAGCGACCCATAACTAGATATTTTTAATGTACTTCCTGTGTCAGGACACGACGGACAACATTGGTCTTACGTTATCTTGTTGAAAGGTGACATTTACGAAGCCTCTAAAATAAGATGTAACATTGACTGTCCGAATGACGCAAACAAGAGGTGTCGTGAAGCCAAGGGCTGCCTATAGTATCACTCCAAATGCAGGACCATATGGGGATATCGAATTCAAGCAGACTGTCCTCGGTGCCTACTGCAACAGATAAGCCCATTATGATGCTGCGGGAGGAACGCACACTCATTTGAAAAGACAACGTGGTTCCTCTCTTGTATCTTGTTTTTTCGCTTGGGTCTCGCCGAGTGTCTCTATGTTGCAATGTCAAGGGAAAATGCACAAGGATCGCATGGATGCAAGCGAGCTCATTTCCTGATTCAAGGTTCATGATGGCAGTCATTGGATTTCAACCTAGACAAGCACAACTGTCTTCGCACCAATTAAATCGCTTAAATCTACAATTTTCAACGAAATACTTTTTTTTGAAAATTTAAAACCATTGGAGAGGTTGTCGTGAAACGAATCATGGGGATGAAAATCATTACATTTCAGCAAAAAGTATCCAATAATAATATGGGAAGTTTTTGAAATAAATAATCACAAAATCTTAAAGAAAAAATATCAAGGAAAACATTTAAGGAGTATAGAGGATGTAAAAGTTAATTTTCTTATCCTTTTTTTTTTCAAAACACTTTTGAATTACACTATGTGTGACTGGTATAAAATCTTAATTCAAAACAGAATTAAATTGTTCTCTGTTTAATATAAAAATCATTATGAATTGTTCTAAAGGGTGTAAATAGCCTGTATTCCATTTCCTGTGGTATTTACTTAAGTTTAAAAGCAAATAATAAATGAAAATCTCGATTTTCACACAATAATTACGCATTAATCCATAAACTATTTTAAATGAAACATTAAAAAAATTAAGAGCATAGAGATTAAATAATCATAAATAATTAACAGCAAATTATTATAGCATATAACTATCAGTAAAATTCTAAAATAATGTCTGTAATTACAAGTATTTCATATATATAAATTTGTTTTAATATTCGATCGACAATGCAATATAACATCAAAAAAAAATGTTAAAATTTAATTTTTTAAATTTTTTTTATTTAAAAATACAAAGTAATGTAAAGGTAAAAAATTTATTGATTTTTTTTTCGTTATAACCGTTTGTCTGCACTAATGGGGAAGCTTTCTGGAAGAAAAATGAAAGTGTTTCTGTTTCGGAAACAATTTGCAGCAAAACTTTCATTACACAATATGGTACGTGGGATGTCATTACCTATCAAACGAAACGAAGTCTTTGAAGATAGACTTCTTTGTTTAAAATTAAGAGAATTCAGACAATGTAATTCTACCATTCTGCAGATCAACTCGTGATAGGAAGTGTGTCATCATTAAGTTTGTGCAGGAAACACCTGGACGTGTGATGCATAGGTTACATATTTTGAGAAACTGCTGAAGCGAGGGATTCTCTCTCCACGGCTCATCCGTGCGTTCTCACGTCGTCGCAGAGCGAATCCAAACATCGGTTCAAGTGCAGAGGTTCTAACATGTTTTTGCGCCACCACTTCCGTCCGGGGCGCTAATCGCCGGATGGACGCCCCTCGAGAGAATGGACGCCCCTAGCAACGCCACCGCTCAATACCGACTGGGGCGCTCCACGTGGCTTTGTTTGCAGAAGGGGCGTGACGGGCCATGACTCCGACGACACGCGATGCTTCGCCTTCTTTGCGACTCAATGACCGATGGAGTCCCTACAAAATTCATTTGTTGACTGAAAATTATTAAACAATCAAATCACATGGAAGAAAGGGAATCAATACCGAAATGGGCGGAAATACCTATCAGAGACATGAATGGGATCGTGGGTTTAATAGATCACTTCATGATTTTAAAACGAATGCTACTCAAGATATAAAGGGGGGAGGTAACAGTTTCAATTATTTGCGCAATTCGAAAACCAAACACAGTTTATGTAACCATTTATGTATGTAACTATTTAATTCAAAAGGGAAAAAATAAAACTTAGTTGATAATATTTCGTGATTAGAAATACATTTGCATGATCAATAGATTATATATACTATTTATCTACTAATGGTTTTTAACGTATTTGTAATGCGATCATCTGATAATGGCTTACATAATCTCTGCCAATCGACAACAACATTACAATTCACTCTGTAAAATCCTACATCACGGCAAAAAAAAAAATCTTCTTTTGTTTCTGCATGTCAGCGTTTCTCAAACTGTGGGGCACGCCCCCCTAGGGGTCATGATAACTCGACGAGGGGGGCGCAGTTGGAAACAAAAGATTATTTAAAAATATTAATTTACCGAAAGTAAACAAACAAAATACATTCTGACATAATAAAAATAAAATAAAATACACACTTATTCTGATATAATACACTCATATTTGTATCAGTTTTGCACAATGTATTTTATAAATTATTTAACATTACTATGTTAGGAACAAGTTTAATAATTACCAGTGTTCCCATGGGATTGTCATATATAAAATTAAAAACAAAAATTAACGTTTATCTTGATAATTTGTACGATATATAATTAACTTCTTAACTGCGGATTAAAAGTTAAGCGATTATCTCCCCAATTGCCACCGTTTTCCACGAAGGCGTGTGTGTGTGATGTATTGGGGGGATAAGGAATAAATAAGCAAATTCTCTGAAATAAGTAAATCCTTCGTAAACATGGTCAAGGTCCTTTTATTACATTCCAAAGCCTTCGGAATAGTGTTATGGATAACAGAGCACATAAAAAGATCGTACTTCAGAAAGACATATCTATACGTCCGGGGCAATTAACGCTTTGGATGAGCGAGATGTTTATATACGCCGGTGGCCCTTAAGAGGTTAAAGTCGTATTGTAGCTTTAGCGGCAAAGTAAAGTATTATTGAATTCAATACATTGCTATTATATGGAAAAGGAGCGCGATGAAAATTATGATTGAATATTGGGTCGCGAATTTGAAACTTTGATAAGCACTGCTATATGTGTAAAACATACTTTCCAGTACTTTATCTTAGTATTTCAATACATTATAAGAAAAACTTTTAATCAGACAGTTGAATACCGGTTAACTTTCTGATCTTTTACATTAAATGTTGTGTGGAAGCTAAGGCATATAAAATTATTTCAGACTTATTAATTTGCATACACGAGTTTTCAAATTAGAAAGCATTTAAATTTTTACTATGTGAATAAATACGTCCTTTGAAAGTTTTCTTTAGTAACTCCAACTATCTATACTCTGTATATATTAATATATTCATATGTATACATATTAATATTTTCATTTTTATTAAAATAGTACAAGTACTGGAATGTAAGACGTTAAATAATTATCAATGAAATGGTGCCATCATGAAGAAATGTGTATTTGATTTTCAGTTTTTAATTCATTCTTTTGTTGACAGACATAATGAAGAACAAGTATCCGGATAGAATGAATCCCACTCCAGCGGCGAGGATCCCTTTCGCAAACTTAAGTAACCAAACGCTGTCGGCGGACACACCAGATGGATCCCGAACAGATTCACCCCTCGATGCGTCTAGGAGAAATCTGTCCAGTAGAGCCATGGGCATGAGCATGGGCACGCCTACACAGCAGACAAGGTATGGAGAGCCTCCAGCTCTTCCACAAGCCAGGACACCCCTCAACAACCCCCAACAGGAGAGATATATGAGCCCAACGCCGGTAGTGCAAACGCAATTCCCTAGCCAGCAAAGCGTCGTCACAATGAACCAAACTCCCTACCAGAACCAAAACGCTGTGCATCAAGACTCTCGCTACATGCCTCAGCAGACTTCCTACAGCCCTCAGCAACAACAACATACAGGCACCCAGCAGCCTTACGCCAATCAAAACCAGGGTTATGGTGCTTACCCTTCACCCCAACAACCCCAGTATCCGGGGCAGAAGATAAATGCCAATTATTTGGGACCTCAACAGGACCCTCCTGTAGTGCCTAACCGACAAGGGTCGTTCAGAAGACGCCCCAGTGCCCGCGATCCTCAAGGGGGGTACTCCATGCAGCAGGCTATGGGGGATCACTTTGACCACTATCGGCAAGAACCTCGCGTGAGGACAGTGATCAAACACGGGAGGCGGATACCCTCCCCACCCCGCAGTGGCATGATGGCACCAATGGGTGGTGGCATGTATGGACAGGGGCAACAGTACCACCCTGCACCCAGAACTAGCTATGGTCCAGATGCCACCCCAGACTCGGGCGTTTCCGAGAGCATGGACGAACTGTCACCCTCCCGTTTTGGTCGCAAATCTCATTTACCACCTATGATCTACGGGGACAGCCACGCGTCCAGCCTGCTCAGCTTCGCTCCAAGCGAAGAGGATCGGCGGAGCATGAGCCCCACCATCAGCAGCATGGGAATAGACAGTGAGATTGGATCCGAAGCATCCACGGGCAGTGGGGCGTTCCCTCGGACTGCCTCCCTTTATGTTAACCCTCCGAGCAGGAGAAAGCAAGAGGCGACTGGAGGTGGAGGCGGGGCGGACCTGCTCAAGCGAAAGAAGAGCATGCCCCATGGACCCAAGGAGATGTCAGGGACGCCCCAGAAAGTGATTCCCCGTGAGGAGGTAGCCTACCTGAGTTCCCAACGGAGGGAGGAACTGAGGCGGATGCAATACGAGTCGGAGAGGCTCAGGTCCAATCCGCTGCTCTATCTTGTTCGACCAGATTTGAAGGTAAGTCTCTAATTCCAATCTACTTTTTATGATGAGCAGAGTTAATTGTATAAAAATGTTATTTAAAAATACATCCTATATAGAAATTTTCTAAAACAGTGTAATAACATCATTGTTTTCGTTTCAAATAAAGTGCTTTTATGTATGAAATGTGCAGAAATAAAAGCTGCATTATGTTAACATTAGTGCATTAAATTTTGATGAACACAATATTATAGAAAGTGTTGATTTTATGAAACTATTAATAAAAATAAAAGTGTTCTTGGGCTTAAGAATGAGTGATCATCCCAATGCAATCAATGACAATATTCATCAGTAATGATATCATTCGAATCTCTACAATCTATTCTTTCCCAACCTAAGTGTCCACTAACAACAGTTGGTACGCCTCGTTATTTTGAACCTCGGTCGAATGACGAAGTCGACTCCAGGTCTAACGCCGTACATCACACCAGCGGGAAATTTTTGAACCCGACAGAGTCGATGTTTATCAACCCTTCGGCAATACACGGCAATAGTGGAAAATGGAAACGAATATGCTTCCCACTATATTTAGTTCGAGATTATTCAGCTACCGCGGCCACAGAAATTCCAGGTTCTTCAGATAGCATGGCAGTGAAGGTTCATTCACACCAAGACAGCAAGCAGCGAGCAGTAAAGATGTAACCAATCAGAGGTCCTAGCTCCCTCGAGCAATGACTAGCAACCTATTCACCACTTGCTATTTACCGCCTTGGTGTGAATGAGCCTTAAAAGTAAATCATTCCAGAAAAATTATAACTCGACAATTATTACGATATTGTACTTCATACATATTCCGTACGTCACTCTAAATCATAAACTTGAATCACAACAGGTTTAACAAGCAAATTTTCGTCAGCTTACGTCAAATCAACCTAAATTTACTTTGAAATACAGAGGACTATAAGGAGCATCGAAACAGAAGTTAAAAACGTCGAAAGAGAAAAGCAAATATAATCCGTATAAGTGTAGAAGTTATTGTGTTGTAACCATTTACACACACAATGCTCCTAAAGAATGTTATTGCTGAGGATGAAGCAAATCGAAAAAGATTGAGTCTACCGAATTAAAGCTACTGTAATTTTTTGCTCTTTCATCATCTGGACGTCATCTGGTTTTCCATTTGGGCATCCATTTCAGATGATAATTTTCACTCTTTTCCCCAACTATAATCCTGTTAAGTCTTTGAATGTTTTTAATTTGAAATACAATGTCACATTCTTCCCTGTTATAACTGTAACACATCTCATTTTTTCCTCGAGATCACACAGCAATGGATGTTTTAGTGCTCATTTCATTCAACTTCTATGAAACCCTGGAAATAAAGGATTAAGTTGTTAAATCAAGTCTTTTAAAAACTTGAAAAAGGAGGAATACCTCTGCTCCGTAAAACTGCGAGTCAGTTTCATTTTCAACCAATATTTTAATCAAATTTTGCAACAATCTAAAGAATCAGGTTCGAAAAGCTTGGTTCGCTTTGTTATGGACCTCGTGACTGTGCGACTTTTATTATGTTTATTCTATGGAATTGCTCAAAAACGTGGTATAAGAAAGCTTTTATCGAATAACATTTTGATTAAAAGGAACGGTTCATATATTTCTTTCTTCATTTAGCATAGATATGTGCACACAGTTCAGTTACTAATAGAATGTTCTTACACTCGCCCTCCATAACTTCGTCATTTTATAAATTTCTGCCGAGAGCAAGCTGCCACCCAAACTTTCATATCGCTTTTTTTATAAAGATACGATCGGTCGTTTTAAATGCTTTCCCCACTTGGGTTTTTCTTTCTACCAACCCTTTGAAAGTGACGTGACTAATGACGAAAGATCGATCATCGGGACGCGCGCTCTGTCTGTCGGCGGCGGGACCCTAATTTTAGAGTCCGTCCGGATATGACGTGAGGGAAGAGGCGCGACGTCAAGGCTCGGCAATGCGATCCCCTTCGCCAAATTAGTCCATCGCAGCGGCTGAGAACGCGAAATAGCTCTTCCGAAGGAATATTGTTGTCTCTTCTGCTGAGTTCACACCCTCTTCCCATCGGTCTGGGCGATACGCAGAGAATAGGCCCACTCTGCTCCCGATCAAAAGGAGCTTGAAACCGTTAACATTGCCTCTATATATCTATTTCGTAATTTTTTTGTTTCGTTTTATTGATAAACACCAGGTAAAGATCGCACCGTCACGATGGGGGAAACTTAAAAGAAAAGCTGTTTTGTAAATCTATTTTTACGCCATTTTCTTATCGTTTTTCAATTAGTAGTGAAAATAGATTAAACTTTGAAAAAAGATCAAATCGTTTCCTAATTTTTTTCCTTTGTGCTCAACATTAATCTCCGAATTTATTTTTCCAAGATGTCTTAGTAAATTAGAAAAAGTATAAAATTACAATTGGAACGAATGAATAATCGCTTGTCGTTGCTATTTGTGACTCAACAAAAAATATCTTAAAGTAAAAGGTATTTATAATAAATGATTTAAATATGCAGTGATGCAAAAAATAAATAACATTGTGTCAAAATAACTCTGGGATATTTTTCATCTGACTTCAATCTTTTGATTTCAATATTAAATAAAGTTTTTAAACATTACTTGTATCAAAGAATAAAGTAATAAACGATAGCACTTATCAAATGAAGTTTCATAAGAGTTACTCCCCCTCCTTCCTCTTCACCAAACTAAATGAATTCTTTCCCGCCCGAACAGTTCGCGAGTCAGCTGACCGGGATGAGTCTTAAAACGATACACAGTGGAATATGTTTTATGTTTAAGATGTGTAATGTTTTCCACGGTGTCTTGTGTTAGTTTTTGTTTCGTCGACGCTTTTCTACAGTTGTTGGCACGTGTGAAATGTGTCTGCATTCAAATGGAAATGGAATTAGAAATTTATATTTCTCCCAATTTTGTGTACGGTATTTTATTATAGTCACAGTAGTCAAATGGTATGCTCGTGAACTCTTGGCCAAAGTTGTCGAGTTGCAGGTTCGAATCCTTATGCCACTGAAGACATACGGTGTAAAGGGGTTGGTGTTCGTTAAATCTATCGGGGCTCAACATCCTCGCATTGGAGTGGTGTGGAAATTTAGAGAGTTGAGTGCCAGGTCAGGTGTTGACCTTGCCACTCGACCGAGGTACAAATTTACGAGGTCCCTCTCAAACAGCCCTAGTTTGACGTTAATAAAAATCAAATCAGATCGGGATTGTATAAACTTTAATTAATTCCTTTTGTTTCGTTTTGATAGCAAGCACAGTGGGCGATCAAAAAGGGAATAATACAACGCATATCACTATTTGTCTATCGCTGTATAGATCATAGTGTTTTGTTGAATTGAGCAGTAGATGTAGTTTTGGCACTTTCTGAAAACGATTCTAGAAATTTAAAAATTCAAAAAGAACATTTAGGTGTTTTTTGAAGTGAAAATTTCTTTAGCCACGTTGGGCAATTTTTGGTAGGGGAAACGTTATGGGTTCGCGTCACCAACATGCTCATAACTGGCGCACGCGCAGTGTGCTGTGCGCCATATACACTTTTTGGATGGGGGAAGTCTCGTGCGTTCGCGTCATCGACATGCTTATCTGTACATGTATATCTGTAGCTGACGTATAGTGCTGTGTATATCTTATAAGTGAAATTGAATGGATTTAGTGAAAAGTTCAATGTGTATATACTGTGCATTATTGAAATAGTGTTTTTGTTTGATTATTATTTGAATCGTTTAATTGAAGAATCATTGTGCAGTACAATAATGAGTACTAAATAAATATACTAATATTTTTAAGATAAAAAATAAATAACAGAAAATTATTTTAAATCTTCGTATTTATTCTAGCGTTTGAAAATTTTGTATTATTTATTTTCTAATATTTAACCTCTACAATGCATCACACAATCCGGATTAGTATTTCGCAGTGGCTTAGACATTTTCTTACTAAAGTGGTAAAACAGACTTCTAGTGGTTCAATCATATTTTTATCGTGGATTTTGAAATTAAAAATTTTATAAAATCTAATAATAATTCAAGATTTATGTGTTGAAGTTTAAAATATGGTTATTAATGCAAAATTATAATATGCGTTGCTCGTTGCGATTCCGAGAATGGGCAATACATATTAATGGTTGCCTTTTATATTTCGCCTGGAAAATCTATGAGACAGATACAACCATTTTTATTCGAAAATTTAATGATTATACAAAAGAAGATTCTGAAATACTCGAAAAAAGATTTGGCGAAAAATATGATAATGTACCGATGATTTTAAGTGGAGACTTCAATATTAACTTTGCAGATGTGATAAAAATCTACAACTAATTGAATTTCTAAATGAAACACTTAATTTAAATATGTCCAATGATCGAAAACTTAGTCCTACAAAATATAAAACGACGATCGATGCGGTTTTTACGTGATAAATAAATTTGAATCAAACATTTTCCTTTCTTACTTTAGTTACCATAAGTCTATTGTATCTTTTTAGAACAAAATGAAATAATTGAAAATACAAAAAGTCTAAGTATTGATGAAATTAAAGATGACAATAATGTTAAAAGTCAAGTACATTGAAATTTAAGTAAATACAAATACTATCCATAAATAATATGATTGTATATTAATTGTTATTTCAATTGAATTGTATTTATATTTTGTCATTATCTTGTACAGAGAGCCGTAATATGTTTGAATAACAAAGAAAAAAACCCTTATAAACATGCATATAACTAGATGTCAATAGATGTGAAAACCAGATTGATGTTCATAATTTTAATTCAAAAATTATGAAATTTCAAATTTTAATACTAAAAGTTTTAAGTTTTCACTTCTATCAGCAGTCTCTATGACTGCCAAATTTTTTTTAATTAAATAAAACTGTGTTTGTTAAAAGAAATATCTAAACAAATGGCATTTGAAAAAAATGAACCACCTGTGCATAAAACTTTTGAGACGAATTCTTAAGATTTTGCTAAAAAAATAGTTTCTTAAACTTATTACGTAGTTCGTGGTTTGAAAACTTCCGCAAGCAATTTCCCATTCTTTTTTAATAAATAATTATACACGTCATAAAAAAAAAAGGGGGGGAGAGCATATTCTCTTTTCACTTTCAAAATAGGAGACTTTTTAAATTCATTTGATGTGAATGAAATCGCATCCATTTTCTCTTGAATCTTACCAATGATTCCTATTCATTTACGAAAATCATAGACACATGATGTGATTTATTTAAAATACTTTATAGTGAAAACGGACAAAGCAACAAAATATTCCATTTAAAAGCATTGAAAAAAAAAAATCCGAATTTCCATTTTACAAAACGTTTTTTCTTTCTTTTTTTTTCAAATATTAATTGCATTTTAAGATTTTAATGTCTTCGTTTTTATGTGTGAAAGAATACCATTTGTAGTTGCGAACTTTATAATTTGAACACAGAAAAAGTACTCATAACGAATGGTTGATAAACAATTTGACAGATAAAATAACAGTATTTATCTTTGCGTTTATTGAAAATAATGATTTAAAAGGATTATCTGTATAAAAAGAGGATGAGATTGTGTATTCGACTTAAAGTTCAGCTATTTTTTATCGATATTTTATTACTTAGTCTCTTATTTACATTTTTGTTTTAAAAAATGTTAACCTTTATTGTATAATTTTTTTTCCCCTATAGACTTACATATTTAGATATTAAATAACTTAAGTACATAGGAACATAAATGATTAGACACATTTATATTAATATACTTTTTAATGACTTTTCTTTTAAAAAAATGTTTTAGTATTTATTTTCTTAATAATCATGAGAAATTTTTGCAGCTTCTCTAAACTAGTGAAACTAATTCCATGCGTAAAGTAACGGCCATCTCGTAATTCTTTATTTGAATCTTAAAAATTGCTTTTCCATGAGAAAAGAGGAGTCAAAAACAGAGCTTAACTACGGAATGTTGGCATTGCTCACATCTCGTCACGTACAATCCTCGTGTTGCTTTAGAGTCATTTCAAACATTCCTTAAAAAAATAATAAATACGCCTCTACATTTTCGGACTTTTAAAAAAAAGGGACAGAAATAATGAAATTAATAAAAGAAAAGGAGGGGGCGATATATTTAAAAGAAAACAAACAGTCAGGCTGGTCTTAGAAAAGCAAGGAATGTGCTCACTTCCACAGAGGGGGGAGGGGCTGCGGTAGCCCAGTGGTTAAGGAATCGGATCATGGCAGGCATGTCATGAGTTCAAGCCCCGTACCACTAAAGACCCGCCGTGTAAGGGAACGATGCTCATTAAATCTGTCGAGAGCTCAA
>BMAV01014671.1:61215-142609 GCA_019973955.1 Trichonephila inaurata madagascariensis | reverse complement strand
GAACGATGCTCATTAAATCTGTCGAGAGCTGAAACGTCCTCCCGTTGGGGTGGGGGGTGGTTAGGAGAGGGGGGTGCCAGGTCAGGTGTCGTCCTCGTCACGTGACCATGGTTCGAACTGACAAGGTTCGTCGCCAAAAGTCCTCGTGTAGCTGAACAGTGCGACGTTAATATTCACTCACTCACTCCACAGAGGGGGAAAAGGATAACTAGTTGAAGCGTTAGGTCTAGTTAAGCTTGATCTGTATGCATCATACTCACACACACACACAACCAAAGAGGCCAAAATTTCTAATCTAATTATATATATAATTCGCTTTGTTTCATTTTCAAGGAATTGGAAAGGATTTTTCCAAATTCCCCAAAAAAACGTGTTTCAAAGTAATATTTTACCACAAATCCTATTTTTTTTTTTTAAAAAAAATTACTTTTATGTTGATCATGAATAGTTTTCATTTCTTTATAAATAGAAACCTACACAAAAGGGAAATTTTTTTTAATCATTTCACAGAGAAAATAGTACTAAAACCTGTGTGCAGTTTGATTTATAATAAACTAGCTGGTATACCCGTTCTTCGCACGGGTGAATTGAAAAATTAAACAATACAAATTGAACGATAAATAAGTTTTTAATGTTAATTTTATATGAATTGCAAATTAAACAAAAAAAAGCTTTTTCCATATCTCAGCTAAACAAAAAAAAACCATATTTGTTAAATTTTAAGTCTGGAAATCTAATAATATAGCTGATAAAAAAGGATTTTTTTTTAATTTATAATGCCCCGTAACTCTCTTATGGTTCTATTTTTGAAAACACCGTCCTAAGCTGATTTCTGCTCAGCAAAAGTTACAAATTGTTACAAATTTTGTGTAATGAACGCTTAAAATAGTGTAAATAATTTATATCTGGATGTGTAATATGTTAATACTACTTTTGTTGTATTTTAAATTAAAATTGTAATATTCGCAAACAACGTCATTCCTAACATTATAATGGCGATTCAATGGAAATATAGTGAAATGTTGGCGATAGATCCCAGTTGGCATTATTTTTGGCGACCCTGTTGGTAACTTGACGATTGTGATTGAACGGTGCAGAAGTTGATATGCTGCAGCGCCACCTGGTGGGAAGCTACAACAAAGAGGATAGCACAAAAACCTTTTCCTTAAAAAAATACATATACAAGATAATTTTCATAGTGATCGGTTGAACGATGTTGGAGTGAAACGAGATCATATACACCAGCGTTTCTCAACTGTGAGGCGCGTCCCCCTTGAGGGGCGGGACAACTCTGAGAGGGGGGTCCAAGTGTATAAAAAAGTCGAAAACAGAAGATTATTTTTTTTAAAAAAAATTATTAATTTACTGAAAGTAATCAAACAAAATATACATTCTGACATTATATATATATATATATAATAAAATACACATTTACAATAATATATTACACTTATAAATGTATCAGTGCTAAACAATGGATTTGATGATTAATTTAACAAGACTAAATTAAGAACAAGTTTAATAATTACCAGTGACCCCATGGGATTGTCATACATAAAATTATATAAAAAATTAGCACTTATCTTGATAATTTGTATAGTTTATAATTAATCATTTAACTGCGTATTAAAATGTACGCGATTCGCTTTTCAATGCCAATCGTTTTCCACGTAAGCGTGGGTATGTGATGTATTAGGGGGCATGGAATAAAGAAGCAAATAATCTGAAATAAGTATATCCTTCATAAACATTGTGAAAGTCCTTTTATTGCATTCCTAAGCCTTCGGAATAATTTTATGATTAGCAGTGAACAAAAATGATCGTACTTCGAAAAGACGTATATATACGTCCGGGAAAATGAATGCTTTGACTGAGCGAAACGTTTATATATGTCGGTGGCACTTAAGAGGTTAAAGTCGTATCGTAGTTTTAGCATCGAAGTATAGTATTATTGAATTCCATATATTGTTATTGTATGAGGGAGGCGCGAAGAAAATTATGATTAAATATTGGGTCGCGAATAGTGAAACTTTGAGAAGCACTGATATACACTAACATCCATTTATATAGAGAGAGATATGTGCTCTGAAGAGACAAAATTCTTGGGGTAGTAATATGCATACACCTAAGAATTGTATAAATGAGTTGTAGTTTTTCAGGTCTTTTATTTGTATTGAAGGGATTCATGCGAAAGTCATATGATTATGGTTGAATTAAGTTCTTTCATCCCGGCGTCCAGTTTGAGGTAGACCCATGGAGCATTTCATTTCGAAGCTTACAGGGAAATTCAATACTTCTTGATCTACAGAGTCAAGAATATGTAATTTGAGGCATTACCTCTCGCTGTGGACAATACTGTAGTCGACTACGTCTACTTTATGATTGAGGCTAGAGACGTCTACGTAGAATGGTCATTTTTACTGAATAAACAACACTGTGTCAAATAACACCTATAATTAGAACAGACGTGTCCACGTGAACGAGATTCGATGCTTGTGGAGCATGAGGGAAGACTTTTATTTTTAAAAATACACAACGTCCCTAGATGACTGAAAAATGTTGCTTAAGTCTCGATTCCAATGGGTAAAAAAACAAACACGACGAAACCCTGGACTCAAGTTATCAACTGTGTAGGCCAGTAGTGGCTCCGTGCAATGGTATGGGCTGTTTTTATTCACCCTGCACTGGTCAAGCTGAGCCAATTCATTAACTAGAAATGTTCATGTTCAGTTGGAGACCATTTGTAGCTATTCATGCACCCAAACAACGATGGAATGTTTCGTGATGGTGCTACCGTCATATCACTTGGCCCAAAATCATTCGCAATTGACTTAAAAAAACATTCTGGACATTTGGACTTCGTTCAATGTCACTTTAAGTTAAATTTCTTTGCCAAGTTCACAGAGTTAATAAAAGCACGCCTTTCGATTCATACTGATTGAGAATGTGAAAAATTCTTCAAAATACGGCAGCACATTTTTTTTATAAGTTTCTGAGAGTTTGCACGTGATAATTGGAAAACAATTCGCGTTGTAAATGACAAACGTTTTGTTACTTCCAGTGTTTGTTCTGTGGGAAATACCAGAAAGAAATATGTTGCTCTACAATGAGTCATTTGAAAGCGCTTGCTTAGTTGGAATCATTCCAGAATTCTCTCAGCGAAACGGCCATCTCATTTTTTTTTTTTTTATTTGAAATGTTTAATGTGAGAAAGATAGTTTAACTGAATGTAGTACATTTTTATTAAATAATTATTTGTCAATCAATAGTGTGCAATAATCTTCTGTGAAATAGAAAAAAAAAACATTTATATCATTCATTTGTCTGTGGTATAGAAAAGTAACATGTTCTCATTCCCATTTAGTGCTTGATGAAATTAGATCAATTTAAATATTTGATCTTAAACATGTGTAAAAAAAACCTCTTGAACCCAAAAGCTGTTAAAAATTTTGTAAAAACTGAACATTCTAAAAAAATCAATTATTTCTCAATTTCTAAAGATTTTACATTTCTGGATATTTTTCTCTGTGAATTATGAAATTTGTTAACTAACATTTGGAATGAATATGATACGATAGAAAACACAAAACCATATTTTCGAAATTTTAGATTATTAACTTTTCAAACGATGAACTAAAACATTTTCTTTATTGTTACTCAAAACGGCTTACATTTACATCTAGGAGATACACTATTTTTATATAATAATACTTTCTCAAAATTTTTGAAGCATAACGGAAAATAGTTATGTCCTGTAAAAACAAGGATATATTTGAAGTCTAGCTATTCGATAAATTTCATTTAAAATTGTTTTTCTTAATGACCTAGTTAGTTTTATGAATTTTTAAACATCTAATTTTAAATTAAGTGCTATTTTTTATATAACAAAAAATGTGTATGATGTTCAATCTGTCATTTAAAGAGTAATACCTCCACGTAAGAATAATTACGTCATCCTAATGGCCATAGGCAAAAAAAAAAAAAAAAAAAGAATGATCAATTCTCTTTAAGTATGACACAGCATATTCTTATAAAAACTTTGTTTTAAAAAGTTGTTTTGCCTCCAAATTTTTATGCCTATATTTATGCCTATACTAACCGTACATCTTAAAAAACCTATACAGGAAGCTATTTCTTCTTGGAACAGTATAATTTATATTTTCCTGTTTTAGTTCGCAATCTACTCGTATCCGCGATAGACTGATGTAATTTTATCCTCCCCCTCCTGTTTTCTTCCGCAAAGGTTTAAAAAAAAAAACACTTATAATAATTTTGTATTATTTTCTTGTTCATGCATATGAACTCATACGCATACAAGTAATAGTAAGCTTTGTTTTCCTATGTTTTGAAGAGCATGATAAGGAGCTGACGATAAAGTAACTTTGTACATTTAAAATACGAATATAAGATTACTTTTTTTACTTGATAAAGCCCAACCAAGAGAGGGCCCTCATTTTTTTTTCTGCACCAAAGCCTGTGGATACCTAGCTACGCCATTCTTTGAAAATGTAGGTATGTGTGAAGTATATGGTTTAATCTCAGACAGTTATTGTTTAAAGAAAAGAATTGAGGCCCCGCGGCAATGTTTCATGATTTGATACATCCTTCCAGTATAGAATGGCAAGTGCAGTATTGAAGATCGATTTCTACTATACATTAAATTCTGAGTGAAGTAAAAGAATTAGGACAGTGTGTCTGTGAGAGCTCCCTTACACCGAGACTCAAAAGAGTCAACCTGCTATGCTTCTTTATTCCTTGACAAATTAAGCTGCGACTGTAGCGAAACACTTTTCTTTTCAATCTTAGAGGAACATTCTTTTTAACCGAATGTTGCAATCTTTCTTATTCAGTTGTAAAAACGATACTGAATAGTGTAAGTTAAAAATAAATGGTTGTATGTACATATATATATTGATATGAGGTGCGGTTCTAGGGCTAGACAAACCGGACCCCTACCTGGGGCGGCATTTGGATCCAATTTGAAAAATCCCCCTTATTTTTGTTACAACAATTTAATATATTTCCTGAAATATTGGGTGTATTTCAACTAACGTACTTCCTTATTTTGTATTCTGTGTGTTTAATGTCAATTTTCTTTTATGTTGAAACTTAAGAGTTCGAAGTGGGAGTCTATGTTCAATCATGAAATAAGATAAGTTGACACATCTTTTACGAGTAAATTTTCTCCCCATCCTGTGGAGCATATCACAAAGGATATTCCTTTCACCCATGCGACGTATGATGTAAGCTATCCAAAACAGGACAGGGGCTTTGATTGATTGATTGATTGAATATTAACGTCGCACTGTTCAGCTACACGAGGGCTTTTGGCGACGGACCACGTAATTTTGAACCATGGTCAAGTGACGTGGACGACACCTGAGCTGGCACCCCCCTCTCCTAACTACCACACCACACCAACGGGAGGACGTTTCAGCTCTCGACAGATTTAACGTGCATCGCTGCTCTACACGGCGGGTCTTTAGTGGTACTGGGCTCGAACTCGTGACAAGGCAAGCCACGATCCGATACCTATACCACTCGGCCACATAGGACAGGGGCAATAAGGGTTTTATTTATTTTGTTGATAGATGTTTTATTTTAGTCTTGAGTGCTGGTACTATAAGTTAAAAAAAATAAACGTTTGGGATCCCCACCATCAGCAGATTCTTTTTCGAAGAGATTGGCTGACTGAAATGGGCGATTCTATCTCTTGCATTTTACTCGTTTGAAATAATGTCCTTGATTTCGAATTATTTTGCATTTGACTTAAAATAATATAATCAGTGGCGCACACAGGAATTTTTGAAGCGAGGGATCCAGGGTTGAAAATCCATCGTCCTAGTATCATATCCTAATACGCCGACCAACATATTCTTTTGATTTGGTCGATTGTCGGGAACAATGAAAAATAATTTATTAAATAAGTATTTAGGATTAATGAATAAAACTAAATATTAATTACTCATGTTTAATTAATTTTTACGTACTATATACGTAGGATTATAATCAATCGGAAAAAAATCAAGGGCTATGGGGGGGGAGGGGTTGATTCCGGACACAGGAACCCTTCTGACTATATATAATGATATATATAATGTTATACGTGCTGCCTTTTTGTTCACAAGAATCATTCAAGTTTTATAGGTGTATGTGTATGTGAACAATTTTTCTTTTTTAATTATAATGTTTTGCTTTAGAGAGAGGGGCGGCATTTTCCATTTTTGTCCGGGTCTTCAAAACTGCTAGAGCCGGCCATGTTGATATAAACTAGACATTGATTCTGTTAAGCCCTTTTTTTTAACTCCTATGTCTTCAGTGAAACAAAGATACAACTATAGGCCATTTGTATATAACTCTAAAAGGCATGTTTACTACGGGCAAAAACAATTAATCATCTGAAAAAAATTCTATTAGTTGTTTATATTTTCGACTTCAGTAATATTCTTAATGCAATAGAATGAGCTTGGAAAAGGGAATATAAATTATTCAATGAGTTCCATAAACAAGCGAATCCACTCTATTGGCATACGAAAAGTAAACTAAAGTGAATCCGGTTGCATTTTATGGCAATAATGCTCGTTTTAGCGTGAGAGCTTACATATATTTTCAATGCAGCGGTCGAGAATGAATACAATTCCTTCGCCTTGATATACAAAATAAAGGTGACGCATGCAAAAATCAAACAAGTAAATGATACAGAATTGCAAAAGAAAGGATTGTGGCTTGGGAGCTGTTCTACGCGTTCACCGAGAAGGAGTATCAGTCTGTATACGGATGAGGACGCAAGGGGTGTCATCCTATCTGAACCTACTAAAGTGATGCTATATGTGTATCCAACTCTCTCCGATGGGGATCTTCAATGATGTTATTTTATCTGCAATCAGTAGCGCACACTGGAATTTTACAAGAGAGGGGGGGGGGGGGGTGAAAAAAAACCCCCTGTTTACGGGGCGCCTTTTTTTTTTTTGGTTTTCGGGAACAAAAAAAAACATTAAAAAACTAATTATTGAATAAATAATTAGCATTTATTAATAAAATTAATTATTAATAACAAATACTTAATTAAATTTTACGTACTAAGAATTATAATCAATCAGGAAAAAAATCCAGGGCTTTGGGGAGGGGGGTGTAATACATGAAATGGTGGAAACTGCTCTGCCTGAACAGAGTGAAGACTAAAAGAGCTGTCAATGGAAATCACATAGAAATGTATTCGATCGTAAAATTGTTTTCCTGAGTTACGAATTAAACTCTTATCGTATCTTTTGAAGACTTTATCAAGTCATGAATTAAGGATTGCCAAGTGCAGTGAGCTAGTGTAAAATAAACAGTACCGTATATTTAGTGAGAATTAAAATTTTGTACAAATTTTAAAAAGAGACAGACATCTTACGGAAGTTGAGCAGAAAAGAATAATCGTAAGCTTTAGACTGGATCTGCACAGAAAAGTGTTTATGACTAAGGATCGTTGTCACGAATCGTCAGCTGTAGTGTTTAGCCTCGAGAGAAGACATTCCTCAGCGCTGCTCCTTTCTCTGTTTATTTATACGCTCTTCTAAATAAAAACAAAGCGCTATTTCAGGTGAACATCTCGTTGCCTCACCCTTTTATTTTAGAAGGAACAGAAATAAGAAACTGTTTTTCTTTCTTCTTTCCCTTTCTAACCAGGAAACCGGGCAAAGAGAAAGGACGGCATTGATTAAAAGTAATTTCATTTCTGTTTTATAAAATGAAGTTTAATATGCAACGTTTCAAGGATACTAACACCCATAACACACAATATTCTGTGACGTTATCCAAGTGTATAAAAAATTTTCATGATAAAATCTCTCCGAGACCATTGAAAAGCAAACTTGAATCAGAAACTGAATACGCATATTTACTTTAATGTATCATTTATTGCATCATTTTATTTCGGAAAAGGTGCCGAAAATTCCCTAAGTATAGAGAAATTATGCAAATTCTGCGGTAACTGCGAGGCTCCATGCCCCCCCCCCTTCACTCTTGAATTTATACATAAATTCCAACTAATTATACAAATGACATGGATGTTAAACTACAATTAAGGATTATAAATTATACTACCACATTCGGGATAACGGAAACTATTTTCTTCTTCTAAATTATTAAAATCACTTCCACTCATATACCTATTTATAAAAGTATTATATATTTAGTTATATATGATTGAAAAATAACTTAATCCCAGAGAAATCAAGTAAAATGAAAACTGATAAATTCTTTAAAACAAAAATGTCTATTAATTTTTGATAAAAACTTTCTATGTGGATAATGCATTGAATGTGAAAAATAACTCTTTTTCTTTCTTTTCTTTAAATGATTGATTTTGAAATAATTATTTTTTTCTTTCAGGTTTTTTTAAAATTTTTCCTTAATTACGAATTACTTTTTTTTCTACTGCACAGATAATATTACAATAACTTTCTTGAAAAAAACACAATCAGTAAAACCAACATTCAATAAGTATTAGTTCGATGTTCTTAAATTTTTTAATGATTTTAATAACATTCTCTAAAATCTAGATGAAAAACTGTTTTATATCAGTTGTGTATTGCATTTACCTCTTTCTACATTCCTTCTTTCGCGTATCTGTTACTTATTCACTCATTTTACACGTTTTATAAAATCGGTCTCGTGCATCTATTTTACTTTAATTACAATAGTTTTTAATTTCAATCATTTATATTTTTCTGTAGTATAAACAAGTAATATAAAAAAAAAATTTTAACCCAATTCCTACTTAGATCAACAAAGAAAAATTTTATTTTAGCTACTTTTTTATTGAATAGTTACAATTAATATAAACATGTATATACATAAGACAGAATCCAAACGTTAAGTGGTAATTAATTTTTATTAAATATCATTAAAGTATTGTATTGTCATCCAAAACAATCGTGTCTATAAAATTTCAGCTCAAATGAGCGCTTTAAAACGTGAGCAAAAAAACCTTTTGAAGTTTTGACCTAAGTCGCCAAAAAGGATGCCAACGTGGCTGTGTGTGTATTTGTAATTCTTTAAATAATTAGTTTTAATCAATTAATTTTTATTAATTACAATTAAATTACCGTATTGTCATCCAAAATAATCATGTATATAAAATTTCAGCTCCACTTTGCGCTTTAAAATGTATTTTATTAACGATTGAAAATTCCACGAAGATAAAAATAAATAAATAAATATATAGAGAGTGTGAGCTAATAGTAGGAATTGAAAAAGACAAGGAAGAAGGTTGACTAGCCATTAACTCCGCTAAAAGCAGTCTTCAACGTGCTAAGCTTATAGTTACTGTAGTACCCATCTTGATTTTTTTTTATATTACTTTATCCTGAATTTTCATTATGTATATCACAAAATCCTTTTATTTTCTATTTATTTTATTAAATTCATATTGTTTGAATACACGTGTAAATCTTAGGCTTAATTGATTTTCATTTTTAATTTCTGATATTCATTATTTTTTTGTTGTACTGTTTTGTATCAATTTCCTGCTGGAAGGAAAAGGTGAGTATATTACTAAGCAAGAGCAAACCTACTTTCACTGCCCTAAGTCAGTATAGAAAACATAATAAATTTTCATTTGGGTCATTAATTATTATCTTTTGGGGGGGGGGGTTATTGTTGTTATAATAGGTCTCATGTTCTTGTGGTTTAAAAAATCAGAATTTCGTCTCCTTCTGATTTTTATGATACTTAATACTATATCATAATTTGTTTGTGTGTGTGCGCGCACGCGCAAGCCGTTACTTACACGCCGCTGTGCTAGGTATTTCGTGATATTATATGATTATATACTCTGCTGGCCACCGTAAATGCAACACCCTGAAGGAAGCATGCAAATAACAGGAAATTTACAACATGCACTAGCTGAGGTGAGATATGCAAATGATTAGAATTTCAGCTCAGACACACATCACGCGCGCCTGTGGCGCCACCTCAAAGCGCTATTTAAGGCTTGGAGATTTCGGCGATTTCAAGTTCGGCAATTGTGTTTTTCTTGTGGTTTATTCAAAAAACGATCAGTTATGTCTCGTAGAAAACAGCGATCAGCTTTTGATCAAGTATCCGAGTTCGACAGAGGAAGGATAGTGGCCTACCGAGATTATGGATTATCTTTCAGGGAAATCGGTAGTCTTATTGGACGAAACCAAACAACTGTAATGCGGATATGTGACCGTTAGATGCAGGAGGGTACGTCGGACCGACGTGGTCGATCGCATCCACCTCAGTGCACCACTTCACGTGAGGACAGGCAAATTGTGCGCAGGGCAGTGACAGATCGCTCAGTCACATCACGAACCATAGCGCATCACATTAAGTCTGTAGCGCATCATTCAGTGTCTGCGTGTACCAGTCGACGCCGTTTATAGCAGAGTAGACTGTCCGAAAGACGTCCATTGCTTGGTCTACCCTTGACGCAGAACCACAGACGTCTCCGCCGCCAATGGTGCGATGAAAGAAGGATGTGGGCGGCAGAATGGAATGAAGTTGTCTTTACTGACGAGTCACACATCTGTCTTCAACACCACGATGGTCGGATTCGAGTCTGGAGACACCGTGGAGAGAGGATGCTGAACAGCTGCGTTATGCACCGCCACACTGGTCATGCACCGGGTATTATGGTATGGGGTGGTATTGGATATCACTCTCGCACACTCCTCTTGTACGCATTGCCGGTACTTTAAACAGCCAGTGCTACATCTCCGAGGTGTTGGAGCCAGTTGTCCTTCCTTACCTTCAAGGCTTGGCCACAGCCATATTTCAACAAGACAATGCGCGGCCACACGTGGCACGCATTGTCCAAAGGTCCTTCGTCAATCACCAGATTGAATTGCTTCCCAGGCCGGCTCGCTCTCCGAATCTTTCGCCGATAGAAAACATGTGGTCCATGGTTGCTCAACGATTGACCCAGATTGCATCCCCAGCTCCCACACCAGATCAACTTTGGCAACGTGTGGAAGCTGCTTGGTCTGCTGTACCCCAAGAACACATCCAAAGTCTCTTTGAAACAATGCCGTGGCAGTGGTGATCTCCAACAATGGCGGCTACTCTGGATACTGATTCTGGCAGGAACTACACTTCAGAGAAATCTATAAATTTAATCATTTGATACTTGTTTAACATGTTACCTACAAAATAAATTTTGTTGTTCTATCTCTTGCCAGCAGTGTACATAACAATATTTATCTTTAACACCCCCTTTAATCTCCACCCCTAATAATTGAAAAATTGGAATATTTTTTTTTTCTGTAACACACCCGCAACCTCTTCTTTGAGAGAAGGGGATGGGGCAAAGTCCGTTCTTATCTGACCTCATCAAAAGAAAAATGCTTGCCAAATTTCAAGTTAGTTCAATGTTCAGCCAAGTTCAAAAACAGGGACTTTTGCTTGTAAGGCTCCCCCAACCCGTTAGAGACTCGATTTCCACAAACCTCTTTCTTAGAGGGTCTCTTTTCGACAAAAATCATGTCTGGCGAATTTTAAGTCAGTAGGTCTAATAGTTACGGTGATCTCTTGAATGAGTGCGCGTGAGAGTCGCTTTTCTCCTGTATATATAGATAGATAGATTGATAATACTGATTGTATAAAGCACTACAATATAATGACATTATTCTTGATAATTTCTTTCGTAATTTTAAGTTCTATTATTAATTTTTCGCTGATTGCATAACTTAAATTTCGAACAACTTTAAAGGTCGTGCTATTAATTAAAAATATGGGAAATTTTCAACACATAACGTTTAATATTGACTATTGTATACATTATACCATCTAATAAACTAGTATATATTCAAGTAATCTTAAATTCGTGTGCAGGAAGCTTTTCAGTCACTAGAGTTTTCAATTAAAATATTATCTCTAGATACAATTGGTTTTATACACATTTCGTTTAAGAGACGATGACGAGATCCGTAATCTGTTATCTAACGTGCAAACATTTTTAAGTTCAATGGAACCGGCAACAGCCCTTCACCACTTCTCGCGAATGATTCTTGTGTGAGGTCTCTAATTCTATCAAGGGATTATTCTTCTAGAGGAGGGCTCATGTAACAACGAATATGATTTATTTCAAATTTTTTGCATGAGCTTAGCTACAGCAGTCGAGTGTATTTTTCAAAAAGTTTGTTTTGGGGAAAGGGAGAGTCATTTCTTTTCTCCAGTCTGGCAGATGTCCACGCCGCAGAGTGTGATTAGCGTATCCTATTTGCATAGAAATCGACTTTTCCGGGCAACGCTTTTACGCTGATGAATTTCTGTCTGACCGAAGGGGAGGATCCAATCAACAAAACCCCTAGTGCAAAAATAAAGATTTTTAGAAATAATCTCTCATGTTTAGTAAATAATGAGAAAAAAATGTCTGAGTTTGCAATGTATAATTAAAGCTTGACGGATGATGTAAAAGTAACAGATGAAGCTTACAAGCATATATACATGAATTGACTTCCCATTCCCTTCGAAGGGAAAAGAAATTGATAAAACAGTGTCAGTGTTTACGTCTATGGATCTGAAAATGAGGTGGACGTACTTCTAGACATATATGGTGGGGCTAAAGAATGAATTTGGAAATACAGAGAAGACATGTAATCTTCAGAAATATATTTACCAAGGTCAATTTCTTAAAAGGTTCTGAAAACTTTTTATGTGGATAATGTATCAGCTTGTATTCTTTTCAGAATAACAGTTTAAGATCCAACGGTAAAATTACGAAAAATAAACTAATTGTAGGGAAGTTTTATAATTTTGGATTTCAAACCATATAGAAAATTGCAAAATATATAAACATTGAAAAAATGTTTATTCCTTCTTTAAACTGTCTTTTGAAGAAAAATTGGATACACCTGGCAACTTCCTCAATTCTTATCACATCTAAACAAAAGCGTTATCAATATCAATAGCTCTAAGGAATTAAAATGGGATGCTTATGGAGCAATTAACCTAATTAAGGTAATCAACTTTTAAAAAAAGAGTTTTCTCATTACGGATATCGTTTGTCCCCGCAAAATTCATTTTTCTTGAAGAAGTAAGCCCAAGTTTCGTAAGAATCTGCTTTAAACTTTTTGATGGATGGTCTTCTGTTATCTCAAACGTTTGGTTATTATAAAC
The DNA here is from genome assembly GCA_019973955.1 of Trichonephila inaurata madagascariensis. Classification (NCBI taxonomy): domain Eukaryota; kingdom Metazoa; phylum Arthropoda; class Arachnida; order Araneae; family Nephilidae; genus Trichonephila; species Trichonephila inaurata. Next base: position 129,481 of record BMAV01014671.1, on the reverse strand, counting down.
TTTTTCTATTCAATATTTGAAAAATATTTTTTACACTGTATAGTAATTTTTCTCTCTAAAAATAAAAAATAAATAAATAGAAAAAAGCCATAATTCCGGATTCAATTTCTTCCAATAGGTCAGGAAATGTTCTTCAAAAGTTATGCACATAAGTCATGTAATTTTATAAGGAGGCATCTACTAATTTATAAATTTTAATTATGTGTGAATCGATAGTTAAAAAAATTTTATTTTTGAAAAAATTAGGGAAAGGTATTTTTAATTTTTGTGTTCAAAAATAATGTTGTTCCAACTCCAATTTCGAAGCATAAAATCTCTCTCTCCAGAGTTTAGCAAAAAATTTCAACACTCCATTTTAAAGCCAAATAGCTGATAATTAACTAGTTAAATGAATAAGAATTTTCCTTCAAGTAAATTATTTAACTAAAATATATTTTTTTGTTTTCTTATTTGCTAATTCGTTAATAATGCTAAATTAAGCGCAACAGCTCATGAAGGTCAAGGCCTACACTCCCCATCTCTGTTTACGTGACCGTGGGCGCTGAGGTACATAAGCAAATGCTCCGTTCAGGTGGTCAGTCTCACGCAAAAACCCCCAATGTTTGGTTCTCAAACAAGCTTGGTACTCATTTATCGACCCACAGAAGGGATGGAAGACTGAGTTGACCTTGCCCAGCTCGGGATTTGAACCCCGGACCTGTGCCGTGGAACCGTGATGAACTACCTCTCAGCCACTGGGCTTCCGTTAATAATGCTATGTAAATCAACTTCTTCTAACTGATTCTTTCCTGTTATAATTAAATCTAAATTATTCAATCTCTCCCGGCGCACAGATAATTTAATCATTTTTAGTTTCGCGAAACTTATATTTCGCCCATTGCATTATTGATTTTGTACATCGTTTTCTCGTTATACATCACCACTAACATCCCTAGATATTTAATAGCCGTTAGAAATTTGTAAGGAAATGGCAACATTTCCCTATGATTTTTAAAGTCATTTTCGGAATAACTCTTGAATTCAGTTAGATTTTTAAATAGAGAAAGGTTTATCTTCTTAAATTAATAAAGATAAACCTTTCTTGAATAAAATTCAATGGAGTTTCAAATATTGCTAAGTAGAATTCAACTTTAAATAATAGTTTTAGTTCTCTCTTTGGTCTGTTCTTCGTTGCATTCAGAAACAAAAAGACAAGCTTACTTCCCATGCTTTTTGAAGAAAACTTTTATGTTCATATCAAAATGCTGCGGCGTCATAAATATTAGGTTGGGGGAAAAGAAATCCATTATTTTTGCAGGAAATTCAAGACTTTATTTAACATGTTTCGGATTGTCCGATTTGTTGTCGAATATGCACCGTTTTGTTGTATAATTTGTTGCCATTTTAAAAGTAGCTTCATAATGACTCTCTCATAGAAATCTTGGTCCTTATTGGCGAAAAACTCTAGTAATCGATTTTCACAATCTTCTCTTGATTCCAATTTCTTATCACTCAGGAAGTTTTGCAATGCGAAAAAATGGTGGTAATCGCTTGGTACCAGGTCCAGACTATATGATGGATGCATTAAAACTTCCCAACCAAGTTCCCAGAGTTTCTGGCGAGTCACTACAGACGTGTGTGGCTTGGCGTTGTTCTGATGGAACACAGCACCTCTTCTGTTGGCCAATCGCTAGCTTCAAACGGTCCAGTTGTTGACCGTAGATATCTGAATTTAGTGTTTGGCCATACGGAAGCAACTCATAATAAATTATTCCTTTCCAGTCCCACCAAATACACAGTAGAACCTTCCTAGCCGTTAATCCTGGTTTGACCAGCGTTTGAACTGATTTACCGCGCTTTGACCACGATTGTTTTCTCACAGTATTGTCGCATGTGATCCATTTCCCATCCCCAGTCACCATCCGTTTAAGAAATGGGTCGATTTCATTCCGTTTGGCCAAGGCTTCGCAGATGGAAATAGGATCCATCATGTTTTTGGTACTAATTGGTGTGGCATTCAAACATCGAGCTTCTTTTTGAATCAAACTTTGCGCAAATGGCTTAAAACTGTTTTATGGTCGATCTTTAGCTACTGGGGGATGCTACGACTACTAACATGCCGGTCAACTTCGATTATTTCTGGGATTTTATCGACGACAGGCCTGTCTGTGTGAGGTGCATCTTTAACATAAAAAAATGGCCAGAACGGAATCGTCGAAACCAAAATTGCACGTAATTAGCTGTTACAGTATTGGCACCATAAACCCCATTCACAATTTCAGCTTGGAAGGCTTGCATTTTCGCCTTTATCAAAGAAAAATGTAAAATGTACCGAATTTTCTCTTTGTTGACTTCCATTTTTATTAACACATTTAAGTCAAAACTGAATGGACCAAACAAAAAAAACAGCAAAAGAAGCTAGCAAATGTAGGAATTTGATAGAAACGAGATTATTGCCTATCGAGAGTATGGATTATTATTCTGTCATATTGCCCGTTGTACTGATCGAAATCTAATCACTGTCATACGAATATAGAATCAACGGGTTGCAAAGGGAAGGCATTTGAACGGCATGCAAGATCTCCACGCCCTTCTATAACTAACGCCCGAGAGAACAGACATATTGTGAGATCAGTCCTGCAAAACCGCATCACGGACCACTAGTCAGAAAACGAGCATGTTTGTAGCACGTCCAGTATTTGCTCCTACGGTGCGACGACATTTCAGCAGCGTGGATCGTCTACACGGAGATCATTACTTCGGCTCCCCTTGCCAATGCAGCATAGAGAAAGACGGCGACTCTGGCACACCGAACGACAAAACTGAATACAGAGGCACAATGCCGTCTTTTCAGATGAGTCTTGGTTCTGCTTACAGTATTCTGATGAACCACATACATCATGGAGGCTCTGAGACCACTCTTCGCCTGCTTACATTCGATATCGGCATAAAGGCCCTGCAAATGGTTTAGGCAAGATACGCATATCTCTAATTTGGATCGACGGTAATTTGAACGCAAATTAGTTCTTTTCTGATATCTTACGTCCAATGGTTGTGCCTTATCGTCGAGGCCTACCAAACGCCATCTACCAACAAGATAAAACAAGACCACATCTGCACGTCTTGTTCTGACCATCGATACACAGGGTATTTGATTGTTACTGTGGCCTGTATGATTTACAGATCTGTCACCCATTAAAAACATCTGGTCGAGAGTTGCTGAGACTGGCTCGTCACCCCGTTCCAGTTAATGCGGTTGATGAAGTGTAGCATAGGCTTGAAGCAGCATGAAATGAGTTGCCTTTTTCTATCATCCACGCCCAGTTCGACTCCATGCCTAACCTGGTAAGGGCCGTTTTAGCTGCCAGGGGTGGCAGCTGCTTCTATTAATTTCGCACCCCTATAACCCCCCAACTGCTTGTAAATTTAATCATGTTATCTTCACGTCTTACTTCTTACGTAACATAAATATCTTTTTTATATTTGCTTTCTTTCATGGGATTACAATTTCAATAGCTAGCAGTGTACTAAAATGTTTTCCAACTGCTTGAAAAGGTTTTACCAGTTTGAAGCAGTATAAATTAAATATTTTTCAATTATTAACTTGTTCATTCGTTATTTATCTACTCAAATATCTTAAAGGGTGGCTGTCTGGGGCGATATTTATTCCGATAAATGTATTTATGTGAACGTTACAGGCTATAGTACTTTCGGTTATATGCAAAATTTCTCTGGTAAGTCTTTTTCTTTGAGTCTTTATTTTTCTATCCTGCTTAGTAATTAATCCAATAACCTTTTAAGTATAAAAACGAATCTAGAAACAAACATTGACCACTACAAAAACTTTGAATTAATGTGCTGCTTCCAATTCATATGTTATGATTTTTCTGTTGAAGCAAGTTACTAGCATTAGACCGGGAAAAGGCGAGGCCCGCTCCGAGTTTTCACGAGGGCAGTCGAACATAGAATCGGCCATCTTAGTGCTTGTACGACGAGTAAAACCAGCCCTGCCATAAGGTGACGTTGGCAGAAAGAAGAGTGGGTTATCAGCTCAGGTTTGGCCCTTATCACTTAACCGTAGTTCAAAATAATTAGGTGCGTCTCCCTCGTGTTGTTTCAAAATGTGACATTGAAAAACAATCAATCGTCGAGAAGATTCTTCGAATATGGAATTAACTGTAGATTCTATTGAAAATTGGAACACAGGCTATTTATATATGTCTATTTAATCGCGTAAAAATGGATCACATCATGAGAAAAGTTTAGAAGTTAATGAACTACGTTAATTAGAGATTAATTAATCAGTTAAAAATAAAGTTAGTACTCTTTGAGGCTTATGTCAGTTTTATTCAGCTACGTTAAGAACTGCGAAATTAACTAAGGTGTAAATGGATTAGGGCTCAAAATTAATGAGAGACACATAGTAAGAATTTTAAATTACATTTTGTTTTTCTTTATTTAAAAAAAAATTGGTATTGATATGCATTCTGTGTTGTTTCCAGGACTGGTTTTCAAGACAGCAGATGATCCTGCTGGTTCTCTTCATCAACATCAGTCTGGCCATCATGTTCTACAAACTGCTCTCCTAGACCCGGAATCGCCAGCCTCACCGATCAAATGTCCCGGCCACAGTGCGGCGGCCGATCGCAGTCCCGAGGGATGTGGACCAGCCCTTTGTCTCGGGCCGTGATAATCAAATTTTAGCGTGACGGTAATGACATACACTCACACACACACCTATATATACATACATATATTATGTAATATTGTTAACTGTCATTGCACAGGTCACGTATTTTCTACGCACTGACATGAAATTTTATTTGTAAGCCCCCTCCCCTACTTTCTCATAGAGGTGATGTTCTCCACTGTATTTGTCTGTATCCGTGGAAAAAAGTTCGTTTTTTTTGGTTTCCTGTTCTCTCGCGCGGTGCACACACATTTTGCTGAGAATACTTTATTTTCTTCCCTAGGTTTCGTCCGCACCGTTGACGCTGAAGGTGGACACATTTTACTTCGTCTACACTTTTATACATTATGTATTTGATATTTCACTTTTAAAGCACCACGAAACAGAAACGCATATTTTTGCGATTTTTATTAGTCTGCTATTAGCATGTGGCTCGAGCCGACGCGGTTACCTCCTAAGAGGACGGTTTCTTATTTTTCATCAAGATAGTATTTCAAAATTCTTCTATAGCAATTAAATCACCATTTGCTCACGAATATTGCACCCTCAAAGTATTTCTATAGTTTATATTCTTTTAGTACCTTCTCCCCATCCAGTAAGTTCCAAATTTAATTTAGAAAGCTTTCTTTGTATAACTTTTAAATGCCACAAAGAACAAAAATTTCCTACGATTTCAACAGGAACAGACTGAAATAATTTAAGGGAAAGTACTTGCGCGAACAACTCAAAGGAAATTTCTTTAGAATTATTCTTACTGAATAAACTAAAAACTATTTTAAAAAATGTGTAAGGATTTAATAAAATGAAAGCCCACTGCGATGTGACTGGTTCCGTTCTAAGAAAAATTGTTTCTCAGATTATTAATCAATGAGAGGGAAAAGAGAATGGAAATGAAACTAAAAAGTAAACTGTCGGTTCGGGCCACTGAGTTATTCATTTTCATCCAAACCAACGTTTTAGATGTGGTGTGCTTTTTCAATTTACTATCCGCCCATAGTAAGCTTGAATCTCAACACCATTTTGTCCTCTCTGGGCCTGAGAATGCCTGTAGCCCTTAGTAGTCAAATAGTGTATATACAACGTGTATATATACCGTTATATGAATATATATATATATAACACGTTTTTTAATAAACCAATTGAGATTTTTAACTTTTAGTTCCTCTGTTTGTATGGTGGAACAGTTGAAGAGTTACTAAGACGTTATTTATTTGTTTTGCCGCATGCAAAAAGGAGTTGGAAAAGCTGTTGATCCTACAAAATAAACCCAGGAATCGTGGAATTCTTCCTCGTCCGTCCGCCTCCTCGAGTCGCCCAGCTCAAAAATTGCTCTTTCTCACTGTTAAGAAATGAAGTTGGAAGGAACACCGAAAGTAATAGTTTTTTTTAAAAAAAAGAATATATATTGAGTGATGCTCCATATTTTCTTGATATTATTCTTTTAGAAAATAAATAAAAATGTTCAAATACTTCTTTCATCTCGATTTTGAATATCAAAAGAACTCTCGTGCAAAATTACCTTTCATTTTTCAAAAAAATATAATCTTAACTTGCAGCTGTGTGTATATCAATAATTTTTCCCCCTCAACTTAAAATACATTTACAGAATACTGAATTGAAGTCTCAAGCCATTCAGTTTAACACTTGTTTTTTCCCAGACGATTCAACACGTTTTGAGCGGAACAAAATTCGCAATGCCTTGCTCGTTTATTTGAAAAATAAACGTGTGTAAGTCTGCCCCATTTCTGAAATACACAATATTTTTTATAAAAACTTACCTTTCACATTTCTAATAAGCAAAGAATATTTTTTTCTTGCTCAGTTATTAACTCAGAACTTAATTTCAATATACTTTTCGATTGCACTTAAATAAAATGTATATATATTTCCGAGTTAAATTGATTATTAAGACATTCAAAGAAACTTTGACATCAAATATATTTTTAAATAAATGTTTTTTTCCCCTTAATACAGCGAATCAAAGCTTAAATGTAAAAAAATTTAGTTTGACTTTATCACCGTTATTTCATCCTGCAATCGGAAAAGAAAAAAAACGTGTACAAAAATTCGATTTCTTTTTATGTAAAATATTCCTTACCACGTTCGCGGGCACCTTATTATTCTGGCTTAGCATAATGCCGCTTTGTTTCCGCTGACGTGATTTCATTTTTTTATTTCTCACAGTACTTTGAAATATCATTCAGTAGCAAAAAATAACTAAGAAAAATTGCATTCATTAGTTGCTGACGATACATCAAATCTATCAACATTTCTTTATCCTAGCAAAGCAATGCTTAGTCATTTTTCGCTCCAATCTGTTAGGATTCTTCTCGGCTCTAAATCCACTTTTTTTTTAAAGCTAAGTAGAAACGCTTCTAGTGCAAGGTAGCGATCTAAAACAGTCGAACGACCTCCGCGCTCCCCCAGACTTTGGCAGGAGTTCTTGTTCCGCGTCTCACCCGAAATAGAACGTCGAGTTCCTTTCAGCACACTCAGCGCGTACATTGTGGGGAAGGTTCGATCTCGTCAAAACATGCGAGCAAAATCACAGAAAAAAAATATCTAAAAATGTGCGAGGGGGAAAAAATATTTAAACTAGAAATATTATCAACAAGAAGATTTTGATCATTTCTCAAAAACTAAATACATATCGAACATAAATAAAAATGGAGAGTCATTTCAAATAAAGAATTTTTTTTATTAATAAAACAATTAAAAAGTCCATTTAAAAAAATCTTAAAAGAATAGTTTTCTAGATCGCGTCACTTTAATTTCCTCAACTGAGAAATAGATAACTAAAAAATATATCCAAACAATAGTGAAATTTTTTGTTGACAAAATATACAGTCCGTTCAAAAATTTAATTTTTAAATAAGTATTTGTAATTTATATTTGAAATTGATAGTTTATTTTTTATTTAGTAATCAAAAGTATATTTGTCAAAGATTTTAAGAGAACCGAGTGGAGAGATGTTATATTTTTAACTGATAAAATATATTGTAAAGGTTATAACGTGCTTTTGAAAGAAGGAAAATTAGTCAACTCTCTAAATGTTATACAATTCATTCTTCAAACTATTACACGGAGTTTGTACGAAAAACAGTTATTGTATATAAATACATGTACACATTAACAGTATTTTATTTTTCGGTATGTGTGTTAGAAACGAAAAATTAAAAATGGAAGCAGTTAAGAGATTCTTCCAAAGCTACACAGACTTATTGAAATCATTCTAACTAAATTTGTTGATTTTTAAAAGAATTCTTATAAATAAAAATAAAAGCAAAATTTTTTTGCTAGACTAGAAATACCCCATTGTTACAAGATTAAACAAGAGCAATTACTACTAAAACGTACAAAAATTTTTTTAAAAAAAAATCTTGCTTTTTGACAAAGTAGACGTAGACAATGTCTTAGGAAACCTTAGCAGGTGTAGATGATTTATTTTCCTCCAAATTTTAACTGACCACAAGGGGTATTGTTATAAGTAGCTTCCTAAGAATGTTTTGTATTCTTAAATTCTCAGATGGTTTTTTAGAAAACACAGTACCAAATTATTTTGGCAGCTTTGCACGACTTAAAATTTCTAAATTATTTTTATGGCAGCTTTTACCTTCTCATTTTACTAAAAAAACCTAGAAGGAAGGTATTGTGGAGTTTATATACCGAGATTGTTGAAAGTCTTTGTACGACATCACCGCTTTTGTGTTACGATTTTCTATTACTAGCAACAAAAAAAAATCCATAAATTTTCCTTTTTTTTCAACCTCCTGTACTCTTTTATACCTAAATTTGTTTCATGCAAAAAGTGAAACTCATGACAAGTTAACACAAATCCTGTTGTTAAAATGTTCCTTAGCAAGAATTTATGAATAAGTTGCATTTAGAAAACCGTCTGCAAGAACTTTTGTATGCATTGTTTTATCAATAGTCAAGCAAAACATTGAAAAGCAGTGGTGCTATACATTGACAACTGATTTACTGTGCCTCAATGTAGTTGTGTGTTGTGAAATGGAATTTATAGGTAAACTGTGATTTATACGAAATTATAAGCAAGAATAAAATAGGTTTGTTTTATAGAGAGTCTTAATGTGTCATTTTATTATTCCATCACATCTGTGTTTTCAAATGATCAAAACATGTTGCTATTTGAAATAAAATAAATGACCCAAAAAAAAACTGAAAAACTTTTCGAAACTTCCTTTTTACACATGTTACATAGAGTGAATGCAGAAATCAAAACAATTGGCTTTGTAAAAAAATGTGATATTTTTCTCCCAAATTTCACACCCCTTTGGTTTTACAATTTTTAAGACATTAGTTTCTCTAATAGGTCAGTGTATACTGATATATCCTATGTAATTCAGTGCACAGTTGAAATTTTTACTAGATAATAAGCAATCTCTCATGACAGCAACTTTAGCTGTTAAACTAAATACATATAATGATTAAGAAATGCTTTGGTTTTACTATGCTTGTGAAATGTACTTCATATGATAAAAAAATATATGCCCCTTGTCAAATAATTCAGAAAAAAATTCTGAATTTCTTTCTGAAATATGAGTTTCACATAGATTACACAATTTACCATCCTTTAAAGTATGAGATGAAAGTAAAAAATTCTTTTAACAAAACATAATAACAAATTAAGCATTCAAAATTTGTTCATTACTTCCAGTATTAAACTATTTTCATTAAAATTGATTCAGTTCATTCATCCATTCAAGTCAATTAAAACAGAAACAATAGTCAAAAAAAGATGCAACAATAAGAAAACTTCAGTATTTACACTTTTTTTTTTTTTTTTTTTTTTTAAAAAAAATAATTATTACATTTAAAAAAAAAAAGTTAATAAATTTAAAATATTTTTTATAATTTTTTTTTTTTTTTTTTTATGTACATCAATGAGACTTTCCCTTTACATAAAAATGTGTATTCCATTTCAATAACTTACAGCTAACATTCATTCACTTTCCATCCCTAAAAAAAGAAATTTTTCAAAAAAATATTATCTTCTTGATAGTTTTAAAAAGGCTTTAGAAGTAAAATACATTCAGATCAGATTATATGATATAATAAATTTACATAAATTGTTTAGTTATTAAAAAGAATATGATTTGTATTTCAGATCACAACTCATTTATTAATTCAGTTGACAGTCAAATTAGTCATTAAAAGTCTTTACTAAATTACTTAAAAGTCAAATTTTAAATGCGCATCTTGATACATTAGATTATGTTTGTATCTTGTAAGTTCTTGAAATGTGAAAGTCCAAATAATTTAGTTTCAAAAAAATATAATTCTTCCCCTTCTTCCCTTGAGGTTGTCTTTGCATAATGATAAAAAAATAGGACCTGAATTTGGAATATTTTTTACAAGTACAAAATATAATTATTATATATAATATAGTACAAAATTAATATTATATTCTGACTTTGTTATCCTACAGAGAGCAGTGTATTTTACCATGTTTCCCATTTTTACCTGAGTGTATACATTTTTATTGGTATAATATATGTTTCACCTTTTTCTCCTATACCAAAGTGCAATAAAACGTATTCCTTTACATGTTAAATTAAAAAATTAATTACTTATCCCAAACATCTTCCGAAGGAGATAGGTGCCATTAAAGTTTAGGGTCCGAAATTTCAAATGATTATAAAAACAGAAAAATGGGTCGATTCATTAGCGGTTTTTGCTAAAATTATTCTTTTTGTCAGTATTTTCTTGAAAAATAAATTTTAAAGATAAATCTAAAGAAATGTCGATAGAGGGCTCTTTAGACTTTGGAGTAACAAACAACTATTTTTTACAGTTATTTTTTTTGTCTCATATTAAATGCTTTCAAAAGCTTAGACTTAAATTTTGAGCTCAAAATTTGAATTGTTGAGGGTGGTTAAGTAGCGCAAACAGAATTGTGTTCAGGAGGTGAAATTTGAAACTCCCTTCCCTCTGAACATCTATATAAGTAACATTTCTATATAATTACATACAGTATCTACCAATAACTATTTGGACTGTGATAAAGAAAAAAAAAGAAATTAATATTTATTCCCATTCAATAGAAAATAGAGCTTCCATGAGAAGCAATTACAACCATACCCTTCTGGGCATGATTTTTTCAAATCCTCGTATTACAGTTTCATTTATTTACATTCTGGCAGATCCTACTATCCATGTGAACGGCAAAAGATGAACCTTGAACTCAAGTGAACCCATTTCTACTGATCTATGGTCCACCTTGATGTGCTTTGTACCACCTTAATCAAGAAGAACAGTTGGTGATCAAAGGGCTTATGGGGACAGCACAATCACGAAAAACCAAGCAGATGAGCTTCTTTATGAATGAAATTCATCAAAACAACACACTTGGATGCCTGTTGAAACTGTACCATTCAGTACAGTTCTTCCCAACTACTCAGAACAGCACCTGTCAGTCTCTCTCCCAGTTTTGGAGATCTGCTGACAGTGCATATTCTGACAAACACCTTCCACTTCTGAATCACATTGGCCACAGTCAATTTTAGGCAATTCTTACAATACACGTCTCTTAAGGATTGATCATTTTTGTTGTAACCAATGATTACACCTTTATTGAAATAAGATAACTGTATTTCATTGCATCTTGCATGCGACTGATTCGAATGTTGTTTCTGACAACGTACTTAACAGTGGTCAACATGATGTATAACAGGTCAGCAGATATCGACATTTGCATAGGAGTCCCAACACACTAATTGGTAGGAGTATATATAGGCAACAGCAATTAGGAAAATAACCTGCTTCACTGTAAATTTAAAACTACACAGTTACAACAAATTTTTTATTTACAACTTAAAGGCACAGTTAACCCCTATCTCGCAATATAGTAACTATGTAAATTCAAATATCTGTTATAGGATTTTATCAACTTACGAATTCCTTCTACAAAAAACTCAGCCACCTAAAATTTCAACAAAACTGTCAAAGCATTTTGAAGTTTCTCATCATCAACCACATACCAAGCCACTTCTTCAAATGAGTGAACAAACAATAATCAAAAACATCCTAGTCTGAGATACAGAAAAATGACAGAAATTTAATCCATTTCAATTACCTCAAAATGTCTTGAGTTGACTAAGCATTGCCATGCAGGAACACAGCCTCAGATGACACTTGTTCTGGATGGCCTTTCTCAATTTCCTCTAAGTGTTACAGTAAATTTCAAACACGACTATTGTAGCTTGTTAGAAGTATTTGAGAAGAAAGATTCTTTAACATTTTAAAATATTGTAGGCATAACCTTATCACACTTTTCTCAGCCAATCTGCAGAACCAGTGTGACCTCATGAAATTGACTGCTGCTTTGTCTCTGCATTCACATACACTATACTTGAGTATTAGCCCCAGTCACTATTCTGATAGAAAATTCTTTCTAGTCCATGTTATATCAAGAAAGTCTAAGGCGCGCACACACACACAGCCCTCCCCCTCCTTTAAACAGTTGTGTGGATACCAGGGATAATTCTTGGCATTCACTGAGCACAAAACCTTTAGTAACCTAATTTTCTGGTGACTACCTAGAACAAAATAGTCCAAAAAAAGATTGAAAATTATTGTGAAGATTCCAAGATTGTGTTTCAACAATTTTCACCAACTTCACCACTCCATTTGATTGACAAAATTCTCACTCACTGAAAACAACCTCCCACTCATTGGTTCATCAGGAATATTTGTTCTTTCTTATTTATAAAAAATTTGATCCACTAAAGCCTTATATTATTCAACTCATTTTATTTGGGCCAAATAAAAGGTGTCCCAAAATTCATGCAAAATTTGAATTTAGTGTAATTTTTGTCGTAAAGTGTTGCCAACAAAATAAAAAAAAAGACCATGTGATAGCTGATAATTAAGGAATCAAGTGACTATTATAAATGGAGCATTATATGAAAGCCCAATACTTTATCATTGTTGAGCAACATTTTAAAATGTCCTGATTGTGTAATTTCTTATTTGGGTGATCATAATTGGTTGCCTAGATCATGCACTTTTACACGGGCCTTTTCTTGAGGGATTGTAGAAGTGAAAGGTTCATGCCAACAAGTCTAAGACAGTTTATGCCTTAAAAAGAAAATTTAGCCCTATATCAAAGCAATTCGGCCATATTTATACAAAACGGTCATGGAGAATTTCAATTAAAGAATGTGTTATGTGCCAACGAAACCGTTGCTATATCTGATATGCTATTCCATATGTAACATTCCACTGTATACTTACGAACCAATAAATTATAAACACACTTGTGTTTTTTATGAAAATTACTTCCTGCATGAATTTTGGGACACCCTATACAATGCCCAATTTAAGATGAGTGTCTGACAGATTTTTTTTCCTCTGAAGAGATCTTATTCTCAATGGCAGCACACATTTTAAGATGCTATAACCAACAAACAGCAGAATGATATGCTCTTAGGATAGCAGGAAAATTAATGGATTACAGATTGCTTCATGCAACAACAGTTAGACTCCAACCACTACTAACATCACACCACCAGAGGTAAACCATTATTTCCACACATATATAAGATTTTATACGTTCATTAAAATTCAAAACCTAGCAACTGGAAATAAAAAAAAATTTCTCTACATAAAACAATGCATACATTAACAATAAAAAGTTACGTCAACAAAACAAAGTGAACAGTTAAAGAATACAAGATTATGATGACAATAAAAAAAAATTGTTGATCATTATGTCGAATTATAAATATTAATAGAATACCAAGATCACAAATATTCTATTACTTGCATGGACTTATTAATAACATAACAAAAAAAGTACAATATCCCACAAAGGTTCAAACTGTATTTAAATTAACATGAAACTTGAATTATTTAAAACAATTATAATAATTATTAAGTAAAAAAAATTTTAAGTCAAAGATATTTTATAAACATAACATCAAAAGTTTAAAGCTTTATTCAAAAACTTTTTAAGAATATAAAGAAAATTCTCTGCAATGTTTCTTATCACAAATGTTTAAAGAGAAAATCATTGGTAGCCCAATGGTTGCAAGCATCAGAAATGGCATCAAAACTGTGAAAATGAGCTATTATTGAAGCAAAAAATATTATACAGATTATAAGAAATGAGCTTCAGGGTCTACATGTTGCATAGTTTGTAAATTAGGAGAGTAAGGTTCTTATTAAATGTCAGTATTTATGCATTAACTTCTGCCAACAATTTATTACCAAAGATTTAACTACATGCCAGAGCTTGATTGCCAAAGCATTAAGTTACAAAGTTAAGCTGAAATTCATCAAAGGTTGCCCATGGCATGCAATTAATGTGATACCCAAATGTCATCCTCAACATTTTAAAACTGTTCAAAACTGCTTTCTTGGTAACTTTATCTTTAAAATGGTACTAATTTAATCCAAATAGCTTAACAGGTAAAACAAACAATAAAAGAATATAAAATAAGCATTGCTGCTTTGTAAGCATTGTACGTCAATATAATATTAATATTTAGGTAATGACTAAAAAATGTTATATTAATCCATCCTCACCATCATGGAATAATTCACATAAAATTAAAAAAAAATTCTTTTAAAAAAATTTAAGGAATTACCATATTTTCCTATATATAATCCGTGGATTATGTGTTAAAAAGTTTCAAACTTCGTTGTGCATATTATACGCCGCCGCAGATTATCTGACAAAAAAACATTCTCCATTAGAAAATCTAACAATAAAATTTTGAAAGAAATGCTGTTTTATGTTTTATAAAATAAATAATAGATGGCGCTTTCATGACTCGGATGATGTATTTCAGCCATAACTAGTTTTTGCCCAATTACATTCAAAAATGAATTTGATTCCTTGGAAAGAAAAAACAGTTACTAGTCGCTGGCGTAATTTCCAATTTTCTCTTGACTAGAGCTATTATGTCCTTTGAAAGTTTTCATCATGTTGAAGCAAAAGTGTTAAGTTACACTGCAAACTTCCAGTTAAAAGTTATAGAGAAGGCTATCCAAGTCGGAAATTGGGAAGCTGCAAGCTTTTTCAACGTTGACGAATTGAATATTCGTTTGTGGAGAAAAAACAAGACCAACTTCGAAAATTGTGATTGACGTTAAAGAACCGATCGTTGTGGAAAACCTCACTGACCAGAACCAGAGGAAGAAATAAATAAATGGATTTTAAAAGAGAGATAATCGAAAAGCAGTATGGATCTTAATTTTTTTTGCTGTTAACTTGCTAAATTAAAAAAAAAAGAAAGATTTTTACCACAAACAACTCAAAACATAGATCGCAGTAGCAAAGAATTTTTTTGTTTTATTGAGATTATTGTAAAAAATATTATCATACATATTTAAAAAGACGTTTCATAATACAGTTTTTTTTCTGTACAATTTCTTACTTCTATTTTTAATTATATTGTGTATTTTTTATTTTATATGATACTCATTATCGGCAGTTTATATTTCAGATTATTCGCGTAAAAACTGCCGTGGATTATAGAATGTTTTTTTTTACTCGAAAAAAAGGCTTTGCGGATTATACTCCGCTGCAGATTATATACAGGAAAATACGGAATATAGAAGAAAAATTAAGAATATAGCTGATAACTATAAGTTCATTCCAGCTAACTACTCAAAAAACAAATTTTAATCACCAAATGAAATTATAAAACCAACTTCTTTGCAATAAGTTTTGCATATAATATGAATCTAAAAAATTATACACAAAGTAATGAAAGAACTCGTAACAGAACAGATGTTTGTTTCTAAAAATTTGAAACACTTAAAAAAACATTATGGTTATACTAAATATAAAACTGCATTAAGAAATGAACGTACCATCATCATCCCCACTGCTGTCATCACTTTCTGATGAACTATCTTCACTTTCTGATTCAAACCATTCTAGATTGCTAGTTGAAAAGGGAACAATTGTTCTCCACTCATCCAATTTATGAGTGTCCAAAGCATAAAAATCTGACAGTGTAACTTGACGCTCATCATCCTCAAATATACCACCATATAGATATAAGATTCCACTCTTGACAGCCATACCAGCCCCCATACGACCTTTAGGAGAAAAGGCTTCTGAAGTCGAAGATAAAGCACAAGCACTACTTTCAGGTGTTGCTGATGTAGATGGACCAATTTTAACAGTAAACACGTCATCTGTCTTTGTAACAACCTAATAAATGAAACAGTTTACTAAAAACAGCTCAAATAAAAGCTTAAAAACATAATAGTTTGAAAAATAAGAAATAACAAAATTTTCCAAAATAAAACAATGGTTTTTATTTTCAAGGAAACAGATTAAAAAAACATTCTTAATAATGTAATACACTTATTATTAGAATAGTTTTTGTAGTCAAGATTTTAAGTAATCCATTTTTTTAGAAAACATAATATTATTATTTGTTAATCTTATGCTATGTGACAGCCAATCTGTTTATATTTAAATAGAAAATTACACATTTCAACTAGATACATTATGTATAGATAGTTCCCAACAAAACACAGACAACTAAAGGGAGCTTGAATTAGTAGTCACACACACATATTAAAAAAGGTCTTCATAAAAAATAAATCTCTGTAAGGAAGGGAGGGTTAGTAAGCAATGCTTTTTCTACTGAATCAATCAGATCACTTAAACATACATACAAGTATTGTACCAATAAGAACATTTCTTTAACATTTCGCAATGCACATGAAATCCAAGAAACATAATCCTCATTAAAACCAAATTACATTCAAATTGAAAACAAATAATTATAGATTTAAAAAAAAGTAACTTTTAATAGATATCTTTAAATGCTTTCCAATTCAAAGATGCAAAACAAAAATGGTCTATTAGATAAGAGCTTCAGAATGAAACAAAAATCCGAGTGAATAATTTAAGAATACTCCTCAAAAACTACAGAGGAAAGATCTTTCCTGCCTCTAAATAGGCTGTGAATTTAAACTTGTTTGAGGGTTACTTGTATTTTTATAAAGATGGATATCTTTTTAGCTCTTTTTTTATGTAGTAGCACGAATTATTTAACACTGGGCCCTTATGGTTCATAATTTATTCAAAGTTTGTGTCAGACTTGAATGCAAATTTGTTCCTCAAGTTGTACCTTTAAGTGTAACAACACTGGCTAATTCCTCTGCAATTGGGAAGTCTCTATCAATGCCACAAATAAAAATGGCTAATTGTGTGGTACCTGTTGCATCCATTGATTTATATACATTACTACATAATTAAACTCAAGGTTTTTGGATTTGAATTGTAATTTATTGAACAGATCTGTCACGAGATCCTCTATGCAATTCACTACTGCCACACCAGATGAAGTTATGTTCAATATGGCTTGAGCCTGATAAATTATAAAAATTGTAAATGCTTTCACTTTTCTTCTCTTTCTCAATTCCAAAAGTGGGCTCCAATAGACAGCTCCTCCAACCTCAGGAAGAGCGAGATCACAACCAAAGGAAGCAGAGGGAATGAGAGTGGCCTAAAATACCGAAGACCCCTAGGTTAAACAATAGTTCAGGGTATTTTTAAACTAGTGTACTATCATAACCGAATAGGAAGAAATCACAAAAGTTGAGAAGTGCATCAAATTCTAGTAACATAATGCCATTGCTTCATAAAAGATGCAATGGTAATTTTTTTACTTTGTTTCCACAAACTGTGTTTCACTTTTGTTTGGTTTCCCCTCCCTTCCTCTTTTTTTCTATTTTCATCTTAATCTAAATTTCTAAAAATGATGCAGTTTTTGTGATTTGAAGTTAAAGAAACAGAAGAAAATTTGATAATATTGCTTCATATGTATATCTTCATTCCTCTACTCCCTGTTCATTCAAAAATGAGTCTCTGAAGTGAAGATAAGATATAATGCAAGTATTTAGTAACAAAGAGATAGAAATATAAAAAGATCATTCAGGGTACATTACCCATGCCTAGAACTGCACAATCACTGGATAAGAACCTAGCATATTACTATTACAAGAATGAAACTCCAATTAAAATGTCACTCTTTAGACTTCTATACAGCCTGTTGACCTTCGAAGCAATTAAATTAATTACAATACAGCTCTGATAAAACTGTCAGTCAAACCAGTCTATAACTTTGCAAAAAAGCTACCAGGAAGCCCAGGAGAACTTTACAAATAGAATTTATCAGATTAATTATTTTTTCATAAGAAAAATAGATCAAAAGAAATTTTTACCTTGTTTGAATCATCTCCTAATTTTGCCTTCTCTAAACTCTCAGCCACTTTTTCACTTTCATCATAATCCTCTTCCATATCATCATCCCTAACCTTTCTACGTTTTTTCCTTGTTGTTCTTGAGCTCTTACCATGAAGAGTAACAGGTAACCAACGACCTTTTTCCATTTCAAGTACATACAAATCATTGTGGAACAGACTGTTTAAATCCTCCTCATCAACGTCATCATCATAGACACCCCCAAAACAATATGCAAGATTATTTGGTGCCACAGCCATAGATATGCCACAACGAATTGAAGGAGGAATTCCAGAAGGTTTTACTTGGTTCCACTTCCATTTATGTGGTACACTTTTTTCTGAAATTTCAAGAAAGACACAAATGATTATAAAGATACACATTACATAGAATAAAATTTATTTTTAATTAAAATACATTTTTTCTTAGCAGCATAAAATTTGCAAACATATATAGGCTGTTTTCTTTGAAAATGATGCAAGTCCATTTTATATTAAGAAATTTGCCACTTTCAAAGTAATTATATTTGTAATTTCATAAACAATGTAAATTTATATTTATAAAATGAAAATTTTGAAGAATTTTGGGAGGAAATGTTCATAGATAAAAAGCTCATAGCAGATTGCCTTCATTGTTATAATAACTAACTTTTCATCAAAAACTGACTTATACCACTTTCAAAGAAAATGGCTCATATACAGAATTAAATAAACCTTCCTAATAACTAAGCTAAAGCTGTTAGCAACAAAATGAAATGTTCCATTCACAAAAAAACTATTTAATGTATGAAAATATATAAAAAATATTTGTTTCACATATAACTTACAGCTCAAAAGAATAAATTCAATACTTACATAAATTACAGATATCATAGATAGCAATAACACTCTCTGATTGCTAGGATGACTTTTTAAAGACTGGGCCTTATTTAATAAACTCTTTCAAATTTTTGAACATGCAACTGGTTCAAGGTGAGCACTCACTGAAAATTTTTACACAAGAAAACTGGAAAGAATGATCAGATTTATTTTTAAAATTTCCCCTTGTAAAAAACAGGAAGTTCCAGCAAGTTCAAAATATAGCTTTTTTTCCCCTTCCATAAATAATCTATACTTACTTTACAAATAAGTTGTCTAAATTCACTGAATCTCATCTAATATAATGATTATATTATCCACAAAATTATTTAATTTCATTAATTATTTAACAACTTAAAGATCTTTACACTTTAACAATTTGTGATCTAAATCATATAATTCCTGCAGTTACACACACACTGACATTACTTTCAGAAAAAATTTATCATTGTCCTGTTTTGCACAAAATATTCTAATATATTTAGATGTATCAAATGGGAATTGTAAGATTCTTAGTATCTAGCTCACGTGACTCGATTTTAATGCAAGTGAGTTTAAAAAAATTATTTATGAAACATAAGTTTACTTTAAACTCTTTTGAGATGAAGGGCGAAAACTAGAGCTAGAGGTTTCTTTCACGAGAGTCAATCACAAGTCAGAGGGTTTTTTTGTGGATAAGCCCAAATCCATAAAAATTCTAAAATTTGAACACATTGTTTAATAATGCTCTGTAAAATCTGTCAACAGCATATGTTTTATATTTTTTGCATTAGTATACTTTACTTATGCGTTATTTCTTGTTTAAGTACCTTTACTGCATATTTTTGCTCTAAAAATTGAATATTACTTAAAATACCTTCTTAGTGTGAAATTTTGAAAACAAGGATCTACATACAGTCCTTGCACACATAACAAATAATTTGCTATTACGGAGGATTTTCGTGGGATTGGGAACAAACAAAAATTAAATTTTCTATTGTGGATGACTAAAGAGGTGTTTTCTTCCGATGTACACAAAATGTCATCATCATTAGATTAGTAATGAACAGAACAATTACAATGCATTATTTGATACTATCACAACACTCAGAGCCTGTTTCAGAATCAATGTCTGCAATATTTTGCATCCTATTTCAAATTCATATAACCCTGCTGTTCTGTTTGGGTCTATATGACCCGAAATAAAATTTGTATGTTCATAAAAAAAAATATAGAACAGGGATGATATTTTAATAAACCTTCTTGGCATCTTAGACAAACAATTTAAATAAGCAATCCTAGAGGGATTTATGTTTATTTGTATTTTGAAAGAATACTTTTCAATTTATACCTAATGTATCGTTCGGATCAATATGACCCAATGCAAAAAATCATTTATTTTTACTCATACATGTTCACTTTTGTTTGAAATAAATTAAAAGAAAAGAATAGCAATAATTTCTCTAATTTAACCATTTTCAAAACTTGTTTCATTGATGTATGTGTTTGGTCACATGATAAAAGAGCAAGTGCAAGGTCAAAAAGCTCATACGATTGGCAGGGGGCCAAACTACTTGCTTTTATTGCAATGTTTCTTTCTTTTTTTTTCTCCTGCTGTATTTCACTTTCTGATATACAGTAAAGGAATTGCCCCTGCAAATGAGAGAGAAAAAAGGTCAATTCGCAAGAATTTGCATTGTGTTGATATAACTAAACTATTAGAAGCTTCTGACAGCAAAGTACCCGAACATGAAAACCATACCAAGTGATGAAATTGAGAGTGGAAGTTCTGACAATGATTTTGACACCAATAATCAACAAATGAACTATAAAGAGAGTATTCAGTCCAAGAATCGAGGAATAAAGTGGAAGTTGAATCTGCTGCCATATTCCTCTCAATCAACAGTTGCTAATATTATAAAAAACTACTATAGGGGTCACAATATATACAACGGCAAGGGTAATAGACGTAAAAAGTCCATTTGAAATAGTATTCAATTCTACAATCGAAAATGAAATCATAAAAATGACTAATATTGAAGGAGAAAAAGTTTATGGAAAAGTGGAAAAATATTGAAAGTAAAAATTTCAAGCATGTATTGGATTATTATTGTTAGCTAGTGTTTATAAATCACATGGAGAATCAACAAAAAGCTATGGGATAAAGAAACTGTTAAAAATGTATTTCATGTGACAATGTACCTCAAGACATTTTGCTCCATGCCAAGAATTATTCGTTTTGATAATAAATCAACTTGTCAAGAAAGATGAAAATTGCATAAATTAGCTGCAGTGTAAGATATCTGGGAAAAGTGGATAAAATTATATAATCTGAATGAAAATATTACTGTAAATGAACAATTAATATTATTTCATGGCTGATATCCTTTCAAACAGTATATACCAGGGATGGCGAACCAATGGCACGCAACACTATATTTTGGGCACGCCAGCAATCAAAATATTTGGCATTTTATTTCAAAATAACAAAGTTCATTATGAAGTATTACAAACAAACGTAACCAGGAGCATACTCGTTTGTTATTGTCCTACCTTAGTTACGTCGTAAACTACAGTTGCCTATGATGTAAAATTTGCCTATGCGTAGCATAGTCTATTTCGTCATAGCTACTGTAGTTTAAAGTTTATTTGCATTCAGCCTATTCAGCAAAAGAACAAAAAGTGTAAGATAGTAAGCGAGACAAAGAATTTCAAATTTGGTGAATCTAGAACTATAACATTATTAGTAAGGTGATGCGGTGTGCATTTTATGCTGTGGAACAGTTGTATGCAGAACATCGTCTGTAAAACGGCATTTTGAAACAAATCACGAATCCTCTTGTCAAAAAGTGAGCCACAGCAAAAAATAACTAATTGCTTAGAAACCATTTGGCAGATGACTCCAATTCAGCATGGATTCTACTATAAGCAACATCTTACAATCTTAATATAAGTTATTTATCATATAATCTGCAACAACAGAAGTCACACTGTTACTTTAATTTAAATCACACGTATAAAACACATATCACACATAACTAAAACATTTACAACTATACAGTGCACAAGGTATTTTTTCATAATAAATAACGAGTTTTGAGTTGTTAATATTTAGTTTTATTATTTTTCTACTAATCAGAAGTCAAAATTATTTGACGGCACGTCTATACCTCACTTCTTTAGAGAAAATGGCACGTTGATCCATAAAGGTTCGCCATCTCTGATATATACCAAGTAAGCCATCTAAGTACGGGATCAAAATATGAACTTTATGTGGCAGTAAAACTTCTTATGTACTGAAAACACAAATTTACACAGGAAAAGAACAAGAGTCAAAGCTAGAGAAAAACCAAGGAATGCGAGTAGTGTGTGATCTCACTTATAGAGTATTCGGAGCATAATATTACATGCAATAATTTTTTTTTTCACATCTTAGGGCAACTTCTAAAATTGAAAATGACTATGCTTGGCACCATTAGGAAAAATAAGCCAGAACTTCCTGAAGAAGTGCCAAGTAAAGAAGTTCACAGCTCATTATTTTATTTTACATAAGACACAGCAGTTGTAAACTACATCCCAAAAAAGAACAAAAATGTTATTCTTATGTGAGCACTTTTAATCATTCTATGAACTCCCTTAAATACACTATGCACATTTGTTCTATGAACTTCAGTACATAATGATTGGAACGAAGAAAAATTGACTAAATTAAGATATTTTTGGAAGAACTGGAAAAATCACTCATTTTTTCGTACATGGAAGCAAGGTCAAACCTACTAAGAAGTGAGGACTCAATAAAAATAGTGAAACCAATACAGATAAAAAGGGAAAGTGTACCATCAAGATCTGCTGAGAATACTTCATTGTGTGTCAAACATGCAAGGTGCAAGCTCTGTCTATCTAGCAATGACAACAAAACTAATATGTTATGCTACAAGTGTAAGAATCACATTTGCAAAACTCATGCAAGATATTACTGTTTAAATTGTAAATATAAGTAGGTTTTAATTTTGAATATTTTTTTGTTATTTTTATAGATGCTTTACATTATTATTATTATTAATTTCAAATATTTTTCTGTTATTTTTATAGATGTTTTATATTACTATTGCATCAATTTCAAATTTTGTGCTGGCACATATATGTGACAGTAGGCCAGAAGGGGTTTGGTAATTAAGCATGCTAAATGCATAATCATTCACAAATTCTAGCTCAAATAATACATTTTTGCAAATATAGATAAACATAAATTTTTCCTTTAGTGTCTATACATGTGCATTGAAATACTGAAAATAGAACATACTTTTGAACAAAAAAATATTAAATGCAGAATATACACTTCATATGCTACTTTTTTTGAAGAAAAATAGTCATGATTGAGAAATGTTGCTATATAATATTGATTTCTATAAAAATATTGAGAATTTTTCGAACTTTTACAAAAAATAATGAGTTGTACAATGGTTATAAAAAAAACAGGACATTTAAAAAAATGCTAACCACACTGCTTTAAAATTAGCATATTTACATACATATTTGCACACCATTTACTTGGCTAATGATTTTCAGATTTTTTTAAGAATTAAATTTTCTATGCTTTCTTGTTACATTTCTTAAAATTAAATCAGCCACTAAATTACAAAAATTGTAACTTAATTTTTTCAGAGGAAAATTTTTTTTAAAGAATATTTACAGCCAATACCTCATTTTAAGAATTAGTAATCTAAATTTAAAGGATTCCATGAAACCAAGCATACTTAAACAACTTGTGTATTTACAAATATCATAAGTTTTCTATGCCCATGCATGTGTGAATCCCCGTAGTAGTTCTAGCTTCATATTGTGGACTAATTTGTTTTAGTTATCAGAGTCATTATTGTTTAATTGGGTGGGGGGGATTATTTTAACAAAAATACACAAATTTCTTTAAATACTAATAAGAATAATCATTACCATCTACTTGCAAATAATACATGTCTGTATGTGAAATTCCCTTATCTACATCTTTTTTCACTTTTTCTTTTGTATATCCACCATACAAAAGCATGCGCCCATCAACAAGTGGTGCAAATAGACATCCAGAACGGAAAGAAGGAATTTTTCCAACAGCTTCAATTTTATTCCATGTGTATGTGTCCAAATCAAACACATAAAGGTCATTATAATATTTATAGTCCCTAGAAATGCAGAAAACAGGTTACAAGAAAAATAAACATGACATTTTGGATTGATTGATCAAATGAGATACTTCTTGCATAAGAAAACAATTTGAGTAAAAGAAAGAATTATATTAATTTTTAAAAATAAATAGACACTTAATATTTAAAATTTTCAAACACACAAAATATATCTAAATTTTTAATTATCAAACAAAATTTGAATTTTTTTTGAAAGTCTCTGAATCTGTTAAAAAATATTCTAAGTAAATACAATGGTCTCTCTTATTATTTTTCCTAATTCAAATATTAAATTGTCAAATACTTTAAAGTTGAAGAAAAATATTAGAATTTTTCTTAGAAAATTTCCTCTTTTCATCTAAAAATTTCCAATGCTTGTCTGCTTATTTAAATCATATATTTTAACTTAACCAATATACAATGCACTGGTTTATGAATAAATGTCTTATAAACAATATGTATTTAATGTTTAAATTCAATTTTTAAAAAATTACCATAACATTAATAATATAACGATGACTGATATTTTATAAACTAAAACTATTAGAATAATTATAATTGCAATAACCAAATATCTTAACTTGTAAACAGTGTATATTTAATCCTAAAATCCTATTTTCAAACAAAATTGTCTTAAAATAAATAAAAATGTAATTTTGATTGATATTTTTAAAACTAAAATGATTAAAACAACTAATTTTAATAAACAGCTAAAAAAGATCCGGATTTAAATATTAGCATATTGGTCAATATAAGTTGGAGAGGAATCTGTACCAAAGTTTATTTATATAAATAATTTTATATTACATTTTGTTACTTTAAATTCCCTTATTTAAACAAAAAAAAAATCAGTCAAAAATTTCAAATAAATGAAATATCTAACATCATTATTCCACAGCATTTTGTTTATTTTTATATAAATATACATATTGGTGTCCACACACATTATCACTTTCCTCGATGAAGTGATCCTGTAAATTTGATATTATTCCACTACTTTTTCTTCCTTAGAATTACATCCCATATTACATGAAGAAAAATAAGACAATTCATAAATAGGTTATTTTGCTTGAGTATACGCACAAGAATGTTTAATTATTAATTATATATCAACATTTTGGCAATGATTCTTAACTAGGTGAAAATGACAAATATGCTTAAAAAATATGTTAGTACTAAAAACACTAAATGCAAAAAAGAAATTTTTGAAAATGAAAACCTTAGATGTAAAGTATGCAATAAAATGAAAATAAAAAAACTCACTGAACAGTCTCACGAAATCCTCCAAAGATCACAATTTGTTTACGTCTAGCGACCATTCGATGACCACTTCGTGATGGAGGTGCACCTGGAGCTTTTATTTCTTCCCATCTCTTCTCTGCAAAATGGAAAACCCACAAATCTTTATAATGATAGAAGACTGATCGAGAGGGACCAATAAATTCTCCTCCAAATATCCACAGTTGCCCTCCTTTCTGAGATAGCACAACAGCCTGCAAAAGAATACAAAAAGAACGGTGATTCTTATTATCATGGAAAATGCAGAAACACTGGTCTATAATTTTTGTAAGAGGGAGACAATTTAATAATTAATTAATAAAATATAGATAGTAGATTAACTATAACAGAAAAGTTCAAAAATAAAGACGGGAATAAGGATTAATTTAAACCAAGATAAATGTACTTTTATGTGCTGAAATGATTGAATTATTCATTACAGAAAGCTGTAAGTTAAAAAAAAAAAGATGCAACATTGAAGCTAACTAAATTAACCATTTAAACTGACAAAGAATGAATAAAAAAATAACTAAATAGATTAAAAGCTATTGCAGCTTCATAATTTTTTTTTTTTTAGAAATTAAGAGAAAAAGATTAACACTAATCTGAAAAACCATAGAAAAAAAGATAAAAAATAGTACTTAGTAGAATTCTTTAAAAATATACAATAAAAAATATAAATATAAAAATACTTAGAGTCTTGTTTGGATTAATGTTTTATTCCTTAACCCACATAGATAAATATTTTAAAAAACTAAATTTGAAATTTTGTAAAAAAAATAAAACAATAGTAACTGTAATTCAAATAAATAATTACTTAAAAACGACAAGAGTTTCTTTGGAAAAGCAAACTTAAACAAGAAACATGACATAAAATATGTACACTGGTTTAAGTACAATGCAAAACTATAATTTATGAAAGCCTTTTATCGATTTCAACTAAAATATTAGTTAAAAAGTATAAAACTGAGTGCTTACTTTCGTGTACATATATAGCGTATTTATTTGTGTAAATATACACACACATAAATACACTGGTGTTAAAAATGAAGAGAATTTTCAGATTTGGTCCATTATCTCCAGAAATATTGAACAGCTTTTAATGAAATATGGTATGTTCACTCAAGGACAAAAAAATTAGCGCACCAAGAAATAATTGCGGGATTGTAACAAAACTTGACATGAAGGTACATGTCGGGGATATATGCAAATGATTAATGCAGCATAATTGTGCATTACATATAGCCGGTAGGGGGCGTTTAACGTCATTCTCTGTGAAATATAAAACAGGTAACCGAAGTTTGTTTGAGTGTGCTGAATCCTTTACAAAGGAAGAGCTGAGGTAGACATGCCATTACACCATTTTCGAAGACAATATGAGCAGCTGTCGCAGTTAGAGAGGGGGAGAATCATCAGCATGATGGAAGCTGGGTGGTCAGTTAAGCAAGTAACTCATCAATTAGACCCTTCTGATTGAGTTGTGAGGAGGTGTTGGGACCAGTGGATCCGAAAGATGTCATTTACAAAGACCAGGCTCAGGAAGCCCTCGACAAACCAGTCATCGAGAAGACCGTCACATCCTAAGAAATGCACACGTACAGCCAAATGCTTCATCAGCCACCATCCAGGCACGGGTAGCACTTTGATTAGGGGCCTCTGTGTCTTCTTGAACCATATGAATGCGCCTGGCTGAAGGACATTTAGGATTGCGGTGCTCATTACGTGTGCTGCCCTTAACGCTCCCGTTTGGAGTAATGCCGCGCATGAGGAAACTGGACTGCAGCGGAATGGAACCAGGTCGCTTTAGCAATGAATCCAGATACAATCTCAGCAGTGATGACAATCGTGTTCATGTGTGGAGAACCCATGGTGAACACCTCAATCCTGCATTTGCTTTACAGCGACACGCCGCTTGCACAGCTGGTGTGATGGTATTTGGTGCCATTGCCTACAATACACAGTTACACCAAGGATAGATCCGTGGCACCATGACAGCCCAGCAGTATGTCCATGACATCCTGCAACCACATGTGTTGCCACTCATGCAACGGCTCCCAGGAGCCATTTTTCAACAAGACAATGCTCGGCCTCACACGGCAAGGGTGTCACAAGACTGTCTCTGCACTGCTACTACCCTTCCTTGGCCTGCCCAATCTCCAGATTTGTCTCCAATTGAGCATATCTGGGATTATTTGGGACAGTGAGTTGGGCATCCCACGAGTTTGAACGAACTAGAGGCAAGGTTACAGCAAATATGGAACGAAATGTCTCACGACATCATACAGAACTTCTATGTCTCAATGCCTGATCATATCGCATCGTGCATTCGTGCTAGAGGGGGTTCAACAGGGTATTAAATCCTCTGTTCTTTTGCCTTTTTCTCTGAAATAAATTATCTTTTTTCTTTGATTTTCTAATCATTTACTTATATCAAAGTAATCATTACATATGTAAAATTTTGTTTCATTTTGACAACTCCTTCTTGGTGTGCTAATTTTTTTGTCCATGAGTGTACATAGGGTTGATATAACGCAAAAAAATAAACATTCATCGAAGTTGAAAGATATGAAGCAGCAGTTGCAGAACAGAACAAAAAAAAAGTAGTTAATGGGGGGGATATTGTCCCCTTTTAGATATAGAAGCCTCGCACTGCTATTTTATACTGGAAATAAGGAAGTTTATGAATTCCTGCGGCAATTAATCCCACCCAGCAACTCTGTTTTCAGACCTTGGATGGCCTTAAACAAGTTGCATTTGTCCGTTTCAGAGCATCCCAGGCATGCTTTATAGCAGTTATACTCAACCTGCGGCCCGTCAGCCTTTTCTAATTGCCCCCCCCCCCAGTCATGGTTAAGTGACAAAAAAGTTCAATTATTTAAGAACAATGTACTAAAAATTTAGTGGGAATTTATATCAATCAAGCAATTACATCTATCAATTTTGTTATCAATTTGCTTTTTGGACAGTAAAGTGTAAACAAGAGGCTTGGTCATGAATGAAAGAATATTGAAACTACCCATAAATCAGTAGAAAAATGCATAAAAATAAATCATTTTTGAGTGTTCGGTAGTTAGGTTAATATATAGCATCCAAACAAATACCAAAAAAATTCATTTTACTACTTTGATCATTTTTGCTTTGAACAATGTGTTTTAGTCTCAATATCCCCCCCTCACTCTTTATCCTTATGTTGCAACCCACGTGAAATATCAGTCATATACATGTGGCCCAGTAGGAAAAAAGCTTGAGTACCTCCTACTTCATAGGGTTGAGGTCTGGAGATCTGACTGGCCAATCTGGTGGATATCCTCCTTTTCCAGAAATTTGTCAAGCAGATGAGACTTTGTCTATGTGACTTTGTGCTGTCATCCATCAAAATAAAATCAAGGTATTGGGCTCCAAGACCCCATCCCTATATCTCACACCAGTCGCACAGTGTCTCTTTCAGTGTGTAAGGCCATCCAACGTCATGCCCGCTCAGACCATCAAACCTCTGCTGCTGTTATACTCTTCTCGGACATTGGAGGACAGATAGCAGGTTCTTGGTTCGTTTCATATGAAAGTACAGAAAGAATTGCTGGTTAGGCTGAACCGGGACTCATCGGTGAAGAGAATGATCACCCACTGATTCACACTCCAATCTCTATGATGTCACCCATCCAGTATAGTGGTTACTTTTTCACAACAAATTGGAAGTTACTCTTCTCTTTGTAATGTGTGTTTCCCGTTTACTTCTATGAAAGCCCCTGTGTGATACTTTGTGGTGCACGGGGTTATAAATGTTCTCATTAAAAAAAAAATTTCTAAGATCTCTGCAACATTTTAAACTTCTATTTGTGGAACTGAAAGGGATGCAAATAGCAGGTCTTCTTACAAACAGCCCTCTCTCATGAAGTTTTCTGGAAACAGCTATCCTTGAAACTGGTTCCTGTGGCCGAATACAACTCATGAGATAGCTGTGCCATCCCTGTTAAGCCTTGATGTAATGGACAAATGGCGGTCTTCTTTGGTCATCGTAGCTCTTGGATGACCTAGTGTAGGCTTTATCTGAATAGATCAGGTAACCAGAAACTGTTTCCATAAGTTGCACATGACATGCTGGGCATTAAATTGAATTCTCTACATATCCTTATTTGAGACTAGCCTACCCACAATTTACTACCTCATTCCATCATCTAAATAAGGGTGGCTACTCATTTTTATTTAACTGATTGCTTCAAAAAACACCGAGAAATTCAGAAAGGAATGGAGCAAATGAGGATTTTCGTATAAGCACTTATAAGTCTTGTTTCTCAAAAAGTTACACCCACACACAGGTATACGCTTACTTGTTGAAAAAATAAGATTTGGATCTGTTTTGAAGCAGTGTTTTAACATTTTGTTCAAATTTTTTCATGAAATTTGACATAAAAGATAAATATACTCTTATTTTACAAATTTAAGTCTTGTCATTTTTAAATAAGAAGGCCAAGGCTATAAGAATGCTTTTGAACACAATCAAAAACTTAATACTCTTAGATATTAATAACTTTAAAATAATTTACAGTCACACAACATCATGAAATACCTAGTGAAGTGAGTAGGTTGTGACTAGCATTATAACATAAAATACAACTATCATGGAAATTTCTTACAAAAATATTCATCACTAAATAAAAAGGGATAAGAAAAATTAGATCTATATAAAAATCACTGAGAAAAATGTATATAAAAAGCAGTTGAAAATAATTCTTAAACATTTTTATAAAATACAGTTTAACAACACATTTGTCATGCTAAAGTGCACAAAAAAGTTTTTAAATCATAAGATATATCAGAATTTCAATCAAAAACATCATAAAGGGAAAAAACCTACTTGATGAGCACATCGTGGTGGTGGCTTTACAGGTGTATGTAGTATACTCCATTGGCCTTTTTTGATATTGTAAAAATGGATGTCATTGAACATAGTAGTCTAAAAAAATTGTACATACAATATCAGTGAAATAACAAATTTCAAGAAAATCCAAAAATGCTTAATACTTTTAAAATATTATTCCTATTTGCACATAGAAAAAGTAAATTCCTCTCAAAACAGAAAAAGTTCAAATTATTTTTCATACATTAGATTTCAATATAGACAATGCCATAAAATACTTTAGCTGGAGTGTAGATTAGGGTTTCTCTAGGATTTGACGTTTCTTGGATTTTATGGTGGAAATAATGTTTTTATACTGGCAGACTGTTTACTTTGGAAACCCAGATGCAATGAAATATGGACTTACTCTGATAAGATCACGTGTTCTCTCTATTTGATTGCCATTTGTTCTTTAAAGTCAACGGATGTCTTTAAGACAGGTGATTCTTTTCATAATAAACATTTAATTGCTTTTCGACTTAGATATTCATTGCAAATTTATGTCACTTTTCTTTTTTACAATTAGCTTTCAGTTTTTTCTTTGAGCTGTATAATTGAGATGTATAATTTACATTCCTTTTCTTTGATTTTTGGAGCACAAGGGGGAAAATATACTTACAATACAACAATATGTTGCTAAAAGTTTGATTAAAATTATCAAATGTTTGATTTACAAAAACAACAAGCCCTCAGTTGAAAAAATTAAGAAATACAGCAAAAGAAGAATGAACAATCATTGTAATAGGAAGTGTATGAGAAAGAATAGTCAAGAAAGCAAATTAGGTATGACCTAGATTTTAATGAGAACGAATATGCGGATTCAGAAAGTCAAATGTGATTTCATTTCTTTTGAGATTACTGTCTTGAAGTAAAAGCTTCATTAGAGATTCAATTCTTTTCTAAATTTCTGATATCACACGAAAAAAGATGCACAAAAACAGTAATTTCCTAAACAGTATTGCATTTTTCTAGATGATCTTAAAAAGGTTTATTTTTCCTCAAAAGAATTATAATTCTAACAGAAAGCAAGACTTTATTTTTTTTTAGAAAAAATAATATAATATTTTTGCTAATTCACTAAATTTTAATCATTCTCATTTATATATATTAAAATTACATTGTTATTTTGTTTGAAATTTCCTATTTTGCTATCTGCAAACAACTATTGATGCATGCTGATAACTATCAGCAATGCTTTTAGCAGTCATCAAATTGTAATCTGATGACTTCTAAAAGCAGTCTCCAAAAAAAAAAACCCTGCTAACTCCGACAATTGACACCTTAATCTGCACTTTAACCAATATTTGTAATATAATAAAAATATTTAACCAATAAACTAAATTTTTCAAACAACCCGTTTCCAAATAAATTTATGCTAACAGAAGCAAGAATTACATCATAATGTACTTAAGTGTAATTTTTGTTTTCATAACTAAATGAACTGTTGCCTTAATGTAAGGTTTGTAGCTGCTAGGGATTGCAATATCGGGCCAAAAGTTCAATACTGATATTTTTTAGATCTTAATATCGGGATACTGGTAGTCAAAATTTTAAGAAAAGAAACACATGTGTTTCTTTGTTTTATATTTGCCAGTTTTATTAGAGAGTAAATATAACAAAAAGTAATTTGTAACTTCTAAATTTTAACAGTATATAAAGAATCCCCAAAACAAGTAATATAAATAAAAAAATTTTAAGTCAATTCCTACTTAGATCAACAAAGAAAAATTTTATTTTAGCTACTTTTTATTAAATAGTTACAATTAATATAAATATGTATATAAATATGACAGAATCACAACATTAAGTGGTAATTAATTTTTATTAATTATCATTAAAGTATCGTATTGTCATCCAAAACAATCGTGTACATAAAATACCAGTTCAACTGAATGCTTTAAAACGTGAGAAAAAAACCTTTTCAAGTTTTGACACAAGTCGCCAACGTGACTGTATTTGTAATTCTTTATATAATTAGTTTTAATCAATTAATTTTTATTAATTATAATTAAATTATTGTATTGTCATTCAAAATAGTCATTTTTGTAAAATTTCAGCTCAATCAAGCACTTTAAAATGTATTTTATTAACTGTCGCTGGACATATGGCTCGCAAAGCGAGCCTCCATATTTTATTAACGATTGAAAATTCCGCCAAGATAAATAAATATATAGAGAATGTGACCTAATAGTAGGAATTGAAAAAGGGTAAATATCACTATTCAGTGTGTGGTACTTTTACAAATTTTTGAAATGTGATCTTAAAAAACAATACATCAATTATAATGCCATTAAGCCCTGGAACATAATTTTGTGCAAAAATTACCAGCTGTGGAAAATGCTCTTTCGGCATCTACGCTAGTTGGTAGTACTGTTAGCAATGCATAATATACTTTTTCCAAGTATTTACCTCTAAATCCCTCGTCTTCAAATAAATCGATTTCTCTTTGGATGGTTTTGAATAAAGCTGGTTTCTGAATTGTATTTTAGTTTGTTGAAATTTTTTTGCAATTGCTAATTCTAATTTTTGTTCAAGAGACAATTTCTTTTCACTATCGACATTAGTGTCATCGGTTTCGATAAATGCACCGAATTCTTCTGAATGTGGATAAAAAATTTTAAGAAATTTGAATTGGTTAGTCTCTTTTCTTCTTTTTCACTTTCATTTTTAAAATCATTATAATTATCTAAATACCATAAGACATTTTCTATTTCGGTATGCCTTTCTTCTGTGCGAATTTTCAATGTAATATATAATTCTTCAGATAGTAATGTGTGCTGTTCTTTCAGTAACTGCAACGTGAAATTTATTACATTAGCTGTTAATAAATTAGAATCTCTCCGACATAATTCCTCAACAGCCAGTTTTATTGGAAGTAAAGCTGATACAGTTCCAGATATTAAATCGAATTTACTATCGAAAAAATTAATTTGCATATTTAAGTTGATCATTGCTTTTTGGATTGGATTGTTTATGATCTGATTTTTAATGTTCTTTAAAGTTATTTTTATTCATTATTATGGGTTATTATTTATGAATTTATATATAATGAAAATCTGAAAAATATTTTGAACCCTAAAGTATGATATGCAAATTAATGCGAATAACAAACTCCCCAATTAAAAAAATATCGAAATATTACATACTTTCTTCACAACTACAACCTTGTTTTCACAGATACAAAATTCAGACTACGAATCCTGTGTGGGTGCAGTATCACTCTGAGCTGTAATAGGATAGTTTTGGCCCACCTCTTTGGATGATGCAGATATTTTATCACTTCTCTTGATTGTACGATGCAACTTTATATTCATAGTCTAATCAATTTCGCTCATTAGGGAGACATAAAAACGAAAACGTATACTATCTTGCTATGTTGGTGATCCCTAAACATAGTGGAGCCAATTTAAAAAATTTCTAGTAAATACCGAAAAACCAGTATTTAAACTTGTGAATACCAGTATTCGGTATTCTGGTATACCGGTATTGCAATCCCTAGTAGCCGCCTATCCAGTATAGAGGTTAGTGATGCCAATTGCTGTATCATAGGATCTGGGTTCGAATCTCGGAGAAGGCATGGATGTCTGGAAATGTATAGTGCCTTTGCAGCATGAATAAAACTCTAAATAGCCTTTGAGCCACCAGTCCTCTCATAAGGTTGGTGGAAGGGAATGAAAGATGAAAGCGCCTGACCAACTCCAGGGTGTTCTCCCTCAAAATTGGGGTGGAACCAATAGAAAACGTACTGTCACCTGTATGGTGCTCAAAGCAATAGGTGTACATCCTAGCCTTCTACTGCAGTGAATTTTGTGGGTCTCAATCTGACCCTGTGAGGCAAATGACATTAGCAACAACACTACAACGAGGTTTGTAACAAAATATATCTTAAAATGTTATGAAAATTTACTTTAGAAGTTATTTTAGTATAAAGAAATTAGGATTAACAGTATAACCAGCAGCAATTATTTTACAATTAATTTTTCTAACAATATAAATAAATTTATACATTTGAAAAATCAATTAATTAAAAAAAATTATTTCTTAAAAGCTTATTAAATATACTTTTAATATAAAATACAGAGAGAGATTAAATCCTTTTTAACATTGATATTTATGTAAATATATATATATATCATGCAACAAGCTATTAAATAAAAATTAGAAAAATTTCCAAAATATATTAAAAACTTTATTATCCAGTTGCAAAAATTGTGAATCATTACCAGTAGTATAAAAGTAAAATATGTTTGCAAACATAATTTTAAAACTCATTTAGAAATTAAATGCTAATTATATTTTGATCAAAATAGTAAATTCAAAAATTTCTTAAATAAAAATTCATCTGAAATATTAAATCTATTCACAGACAAAACAATTAAATTGTATTATAAAAAGAGAAAACTAACCACTTTTCCATTATAATATTCTCCACCAAATAAAACCAACTCATCTTTATCAGGGTGATGACACAAACTGAAGCCAGATCTAAAGGGGAAATGAAAGAGCCATTAAATGACCATCACTACCTTGAAAAATGACAGATTTAAAAAACATATCGCTAGGCTTTTCTTCCAACACATTTAACAGAGATTTTAATCTTGTTTTCTGTTTTAAATAATAAAAAAATGTAATAACCGTGAATGATATTTGAAAATAAATACTCAAGACTCATAGATCAATGAAAATTTATCATTGACACTTACACCAAACTTTATAATCAAGCCAACATTTAAATGTTATACAAACAAATATACAACTTTGAAGAATGTCAAAGAACTAAAAATTATTGAATTTGACTTTTCACCGAATTTTAAACTATCATTATTTACTTGTACATTAAGTATTAATATAACTAAATAAAACTTTAGATATCTCTGATGAGTATTCTAAATCAGTGATCCTCAACCCCTGGTCCGCGGGCCAGTACTTGGATCAAATGGTGCCGGGCCGCCTAAAGAGCATTAAACTATTGCCATTTTATTTAAAGTGCTGCATTTCTCTTGGATTTGCACAACTTTCCACAGAATTCCTTTTATATTCCACGTTTAATCACTTTTAGTCATTTTTGGTGTAACTATATTTTATTCTGAAGGCATATTAAAATGTAGCTAAATTAAATTTGTTTCATCAAAACAATCTAAAATATAAAGAATCAACGCGTCCCACCCTCGGCGGGCTGTGGTAAAATTATCAAACGTTGACCAGTCCGCAGCGATAAAAAGGTTGCGGAGCACTGTTCTAAATGATGTTTTGTTAAGTATTTTAAATGATGTTTTGATAAGTATTCTATATGATGTCCAAATAGAGAAAGTGGATGTACAACTTTAAGTTTTCCTCTAAACTGAATTCTGGTACATCATTAATTTGCTGAATCTATAAATCAAATTATTTCTTCATGTATAATTGATTTATAAGAATACTAGAAATGAAGAATATAAATTTAATATATCACAATAATTTTCAAAAAAAATTTTTTTCTCTTAATTTGAGTTGGGTGTCTTGATAGAATTTGAATTTTGTCTATCCACTGTCCTGCAAGATACATCAAGTGTTCCTTTTGTAATATTTAATACAAAGAAAGGAAACTGGTGTCGCTTTCAGAAATTTTGTTTCTCTCGCAAGACTCATATATTTGAGACTCTTAACAGTTGCACTAATAGTTCTTGTCTAAATATAGTTGTTGAGGAACTTGGTTTTGTTATTTATCAGGCATGCTTATACTCAATGTCTATTAAGAAGACTAGCAAGCATAATGTCCCTTGGTGGTCTATCGAGATTGGATGAGCGAGGAAAAGGTTTAATACCTCTAGGCGTAGATTTCAGCGTTGTAAAAATCCAACTGTGAGAGAAGTTATATAGAAATAAATATCTTGAATATAGAAAAGACTATAATCAAATGCTTATTAATGCAAAATCTGAGTCTTGGAAGAAGTTTCTTTTGACCATTGATACGCAAAATGTGTGGAAGTTTTATAAATATGGGCATTAAAAAAGAATTCATGAAAAAATTGTGAAATAACTGGTATTAAACTACTCACAGGAGAAACAATCACTTCTTTAGATGAGACAATGAGTGCTGTGCTTCAGAAATCATTCCCTTCTGATTCAGAGGAAAATGACAATAACTTTCAGAAAGACTATCGTCAAGCTACGCATACCGCTTACCCTTCCTTTTCCTGTGATGAAGTTAATACAATTGTTTCTATGCTAAAGCTAAATAAATCACCTGGTCCAGATTCTATTTCACAAATGAGATTATTAAACAGTTTCACTTAGCATTCCCTTCTTTTCTCCATAAACTTTTTAATGTTTGCTTAGATTTAGGTATTTTTCTATGGGTTTGGAAACTTGCCCAGGTGATTCTCATCCCTAAAGTAAAAGAGTTTAGAGTTCCTCATTTTTGGATAACCTTAGGTGCATAAGCTTACTTCCGGCTCTAGGTAAATGCTTAGAGAAACTTTTTGTTAACAGGATTTGCTGGTATCTGCACCATGGTGACTTTCTCTCTAGTGATCAGTATGATTTTACCCCTCATAAGAGTACTGAAGATGCTCTTTTATGTTTGAATGAGATTGTTAAGAGAGGTAAAAAGAAGAATTTACACTCAATCTTGATTTCTTTAGATATAAAAGGTGCTTTTGACAATGCATGGTGGCCTTGCATTCTGAATCTCCTGAAGAAAGCAGAAATTCCAATAAATATTTTTTCACTTGTTGCTGACTTTTTAAGATGACAGAGAGGCCAAAATGCAGCTGGGTTCGATTTCTGCAATCTGCTGTCTTGAAAGGGGTTAGCAATCAAGGATCAGTTTCTGGACCTATTTTTTGGAATATCATTATCAAGGATCTTCTATTTAAACTTAATAATCTTGCCTGCTGTGAAATCACAGCTTTTGCTGATGACATTTTAGTTTGTTCCCAAGGTAGGGATCTTCCTGCAACTGTCATACACACACAGGAAACTTTGAACCTCGCTTCTGAATGGCCAAAAGGTTTTAAATTGTATTTTAATCCTGATAAAACCAGAATCATGGTTATTGAAAAACGAAACGTTTGCTATGATGCATTTTAGCTATATCTCGATGGAACCCCCTTGATTATGGTAAAACAAATGAAATATCTAATTAATTCTCAATTCTAAATTTTCTTGGAAACAGCACTTAAGTTACATATCCAAGAAATGCGACAAATTAAAGCGTGGATTACATCGGATTGCACATAACACGTTCGGTATGTACTTCACTTGTTCATTCAACGAACATTCACTCATTAATAAGCAAGGCATCGAACTTTTCATTATGTATGGTTCTAGAGCTTGGTGCGAGGCACTTGAAAGAATGATGAATTCTAAGTATCTGCGACGCATACAAAGAAGGATACTTTTGCGGGTCATATGTGGTTATCGCACCATAAGTTACGAGTCAGTTTATGCTATTTCTGGTTTCACTCCAATCGACATTGCAATTCTTCATAATATTTCTCTTAGGAAAAATCTCTCTGCCTCTTCCATCTATTATTATGATTGTATTCTGTCTCCTTTTTTTCTCCCTCATCCTTCAGAGAGGAATGCCATCAATATTATTCAATTTTGTGACAAAAGCACAGATGATTATCCTGTTATTTGCTATATTGCGGCAGTAAAATTGATGGAAGAGTTGGTTTTGCTTTTGTTATGTACAGGAGTGGTGTTGAATCCGAGCACTTTCAATTTAGAATTCATGATGAATGCACAGTTTTTGCAGCTAAACTTTTATGTTCAAACTTTGCCTTTAAATGGATCACTGAACAAAATAGTGTCATCACAGAATATCTCATCTGTAATGATTCTCTTTCCTCTTCGGATTGTCGTAAGTGTATTTCTTCATCTAACAACATAATCGTCGAGATCCAAAAGCAACTTAAAAACCTAAAAGATAAATACATCTTAATAGATTTTGCATTTGTTCGTGGACACACAGGTGTTTTGGGGAATGAGCGAGCCGATTGGCTTGCAAAGGCTGCAACCAAGCGCAAAATTGACATTGCCATTAATATTCCTAAATCGTTTTACAAAAAGATCACGAAAGAAAGAATGGTGAAGTCTTGGAACTAAGAATATCTCATTTCTAATAAAGAGAGCTTAACAAAGAAATTTTTTCCAACCATTAACAAGAGACTGTCATGCCATCATTTTTGTACTAATTACAAAATAACCCAATTTCTCACTGGTCATGGTAATTTTAAAAGCTACTTGAACAAATTTAATTTACTTCCTTCATCTTCCTGTGACTGTAAAATTGGTGGCAAGAAAATGTAGAACATGTAATCCTAATGTGTTCCAAGTATGTCAGAGAGAGAAAGATTATAAGACCTGCTTTTAAGAGACTGAATACAAATTGGCCTCCAAATTTTCACCAACTTCTTTCCACCAGAAGTGCTTTTAAAAAATTCTGTAAATTTGTTGTAAATATTTGTGATTCTTTTTAACCTCAAAAAAAAAATTTTTTTTTTCTACATATCTTTTAGTCATTGATATTTAATTACCTCCTACATTATGACTTTTCTAAACAGTGAATTTGAAATACATATAATTGAATCTGTGTTAATATCTGTAATACGCTAAAAATAAAACAAACTTTAATTATAGTAATTTGTCATTACCACCAGAATGGGATAATTATAAGACATGTAGATGTGTGATTATCATTAATGAAATTTAAAGAGCTACTATAAACATTTATAAACAAAATATGTGCTAAAAAATTCATATCATCTAAAAGTTGTTTTAAGTAATGCGTATATTTCTTATTAAAGGAATTTTATTCTTATATTTGTATGACATATGTTTTTTATTAGTAGTGTGCAAGCAATACAACTTTCCTAAAACCCCTCAATTTTAACTTCATCTTATTTTACTCTACTATTAGATTTTGTTTATAATAAAGTTCCATATTTAACGAGCTTTTGGTTCAGTTTGTTACATATAGTTTATACAAAAATAATAAAACTTAATAATCAATTAATCTGATGAAATTTGGAAATTAATATTTGATTGGGGAAAAAATTGATTTAGAATTCAGAAATTATTTTTTCTGTAGATGGCTGTAGTGATTGATATCTCTTTAAGTATCAAACAATATCAGATTTAGGCTCATTGGAAAGGTGATATTTGGCCTTAGACAAATAATTTTGCTGTTCTTTTGTTTGGTCCATTCAGTTGTAAGTTACAGGGTGTTGAAAATGGAAGCTAACAAAGAGAAAGATACATTTAACAGTTTTTATTTGATAAAAGTGAAAATGCAAGTCATGCCGCTGAAATTGTGAATGCTGCTTATGGTCCGGATATTGTAACAACCAATTACATACAGTTTTGCTTTCATCGATTCCGTTCAGGTATGCCTGTTGTTGAAAATGTTGATAAAATCACAGAAATGATCAAAGTTGACCAGCATATTAATAGTCATAGCATATCCCAGGAGCCAAAGATCAAACCATAAAACAGTTTAAAACAGGGATACTTAACCTTTTTTTCCTTTGGGCCACACACATACGACAATTATTTCATGCAGGCTGA
The DNA here is from genome assembly GCA_019973955.1 of Trichonephila inaurata madagascariensis. Lineage (NCBI taxonomy): Eukaryota > Metazoa > Arthropoda > Arachnida > Araneae > Nephilidae > Trichonephila > Trichonephila inaurata. Next base: position 89,838 of record BMAV01014671.1, on the reverse strand, counting down.
AACATGAGGATTAATGGGGGGAGGGGACGCTACAAAAATCAAGGACATTTAAAGTTTGGAAAATTGAATAACAAATTAAGACTAAAAAAATTTGGATTTTATCTTAAAATTATATTAAACTCTAGCAAACTCAACTCACATGCAAAAAAAAAAGGTTTTTTATTTTTTTACGGAGTTATGGGGTAATTTCTATTTCCTTTCACCAACCCACCCCCCCCCCCCCCCCCCTCCTCCCAAATATTTTGTTGTTGCATAGTTTTTTTTTAAGAAAGCCAATTTATATCGCCTAGAAAGAAATTCTCAAGAAGAAAGCCATTGAAAGATTTATGCTTAGTGGTATAGTAACAAGCAAAATTATATTTTTTAAATATAACATTTTTACACGTGATTCAAACAAGTTGTTGATCCATGTTTGTTTCATGTAGTCAAGATCCGAATTGTCTTGAAGCAACATATATTCTTTAGGTATTTTTTTTTTTTTTTTTTTTGCTTGGAAGACATGAGGATTAATTAAAAATTGGATTCACCCATAAAATGGTAGCTATTCCACTGTTATTTGTAATCACTAACCATTACAATTACAAAAAGGAAAAAAGTTATCTTGCAATTCATACCAGCATGACATCCGACAGAAAAATTGATATGTGATTGAGAGAATTTCTCACTAAACTTTTAATGCATTGTTCTTAAATAATTGAATTTGTTAGTGCAACTGGCCATGGCCAGGCCCCTCAGAAAGGTCCGCTGGGCCGCAGGTTGAGTATCGCTGGTTTAAAACCATTAGTACAAACCTAGAATGAAAAACAAACTTAATGTTTAGGTGTCACACTAATTAACACAAAAAACATGATGAATCAAATTTCTATCCGTGAAGCCTTGTCCAAGCGGAATGAAATCAACATATTTCTCAAATGGATGGTGACTGGAGAAGAGAAATGAGTCACATATGACAAGAGACCATCATGGTCAAAGCACGTTAAAGCAGCTCAAATAGTGGCCAAACACGGAATGTACTACTGTGCATTTGGTGGGACTGAAAAGGAATAATTTATTATGAGTTGTTTCCATAGAGCCAAACACTAAATCTGAATCTACCGTCAACAATTGAAAAATTTGAATGTATGGATTGACCAGAAATGGCCAACAGGGAAAGTGTTGTGTTCCATCAGAACAATGCCAGGCCAGACACATCTATAGTTGCCAGAAACTGCGGGAGATTGGTTGGGAAGTTTTGATCCATCCACCATATAATCCACACCTGGAACCAACTTTACCCTGTTTTACTCACACTGCAAGACTTCTTTAGAGATAAGAAATTGGTATCAAGAGAAGGTTAAGAAAATCAATTGCCAGAGTTTTTCACCTATAGGGACCAAAACTACTATGAGAGAGGCATTATGCGTATTGTTCTATAATGTGTTGCTTTAAAATGGCAACACATTATAGAACAAAATGGTGATATTTGCCCAAAATTGGTAATCCAAAACATGTTAAATAAAGTTTTGAAGTTTATGTAAAAATGATGGATTTCTTTTTCCTTGACCTAATATGTAAATCTTCTGTGCATTATGTGTTTTTAGAGAAAGAAATTGTCAAAAATATTTTTACTATTGTTTTAATTTTCAACCAATATTTAGGTGAAACATAAAAAGTGAGCTTTTTACTCATTTGATTCACCCACCCTACCACTTCAAACAACAGATAGAATATCTCAGCCTTCCAGTGCCCAGTCAGCAGAAAAAAAAATAACTAAGACCTTTAGATAAAATATAGATACATGGCTATTGGTGTAAAATGAGCCACATTTTACATCCAGGCTGAAGAAAAGAATATTAGATGCATCTAACAGTATTTAGAAGTAATGGTATTTACGCATTAGCATCATTGCAGCAAAACTTGTGCCATACAAATCAGGGCATAATATCAAAACAATAAAAAGATTTTGGTATGTTCTATTTGAAGAAAAAAAAAAGTCAAATTTTGGTAGAAAATGGCACAATTTGGCTGTGGAGATTTTAATAAGTACCAAGACGAGTTATTTTGGGTCTTTTTCACTGTTTTTTGTGAGTGTGGGTGTGAAATTTGACTAAATTCATGTCATGTTTTTCCTTACATGAGCACCATTTGAGTCATCGAATTTCAGACATTATAACATCTTGCTTCATGTTGCAACAACTTTAAATTTAAAAATCACATTTTAGCACCCCAGCTTGGCATAATTTTTTCACTAAAAGGTGCATCTAAATAAGATTTAACCAGAAATTTTTCAACAAATGCTTCATGTTTAAATCCTTCTTAAAAGAAAGATAATTTTTTCTATCAAAATATCATTTATCTTTACGAATGCTGCTAAAACTTACTTAAAGTACCAAGCTACTTGTGTTCTTATTAGTTGATCCATGTGATTGTTACTAAATTAAATTAGAGGTTCTCATGGACCTGACAGCAAGAGGTTTCTTTTGGTAGACAACTAACGTTTATTTACAAGTATAATTTCTAAACTAAAAACTATTTTCTACAAAAACCGCTAAATAACACATTCTGCTCACTTGCTTCGTTACATCTCATTTCAGTTCTTTCGACCGTTCTTTTTTAAGTCCTTTGTTTACAAAAGCTAGCTTCACATAGCGGGCGCTAGAGGGCGTAACACTACTGCTTCTGGCAAAATTTCATTTTGGTGCATCTCTAGGCAAAAATTTAAAAAATGTTTCAAGACTATGCTTAAGTTCTGTCTTTAAGTTTGGAAGTCGTATTAATATGAAACAAGATGGTGTCACATCTGGAAAAACAAAATGGAACTGTTGCTGCAGCAAGGAACAATATTACAGAAAAAGTCAGATTTTGCAAAAAAATTAGAATCAAAAGGATCACAAAGAAATGGGAAGAAACTCTATTTGACAACTCCAATTTTGATTAAGAGGAAATAGAAAATTTTCTGTCAATAAAACATGAAATTTTTTTTATAAGTAATTATTATTTTTTTTTTGTTTTTGTTTCTCTCTTCATACAATTCCAGTCCAATATAAAAAAAAACCCAACAAAACAAGTTTGGGGACAAAACTCACGTGGATCTTATAACCTTCACTATAAAATTCAACAATTTATTTTTTCACCTTTGGAAACTCAACATCTGTCTACTTTAATCTTTTTTCGCATTAAACCTAAGTTTTCACCAGACAGAACGATTGGATCCTAGTTGAACCTCTTGATTTGCTGCCAAGTGAGCAATCTTTTCAACTTAAGAGTAAATGATACCCCTACCTATTCTGAATTGTTCAGTTGTTTTTTGGACAGTGGTGAGTTTTAGTTCAGTGGTCTGCTGGAAAAGTTTGACAATGGCTCTGGTTTTTCTAGAATGACTGTATATGAAGTAGCAAATGATTTTTTTTATTTTTAAGTGAAAGAAGTGTCTCGATAGAGTATATGGAAGAAGGATTGATAACATATTAATATAAGTGTCCAAACTCTGGAAAGAAAGTGCATTTACTCAATATGTGATTGACAGTGGAGAAGGTGGGATTGTCAACATATTTAAGAGCAAATTTGGTGAAATGAAATATTGAAGAGGAAGTCTGGCCGAAAATTGGGTGTTTGGTGAAATTTAGTGGTAAATGTTTTTTTCAAATGTGAACAAATGCTTTTTCCTATGTGGTAGAAGGATGCAAGATTGATAAACCTTTGAATTTAGTATGATGTGGGATACTTTTCTGTTTCTTTTTCCATGTGTTTTTTTCTAGCAGCCATTCCTAATACATGTAATTTCAGATATTCATTGTTTTAACATAGATTCTTAAATTGTATTAAACATGCTCTCTGTTGCATAGTGAAAACTTTGTTTTTTCTAGAAATTAGTTAAGTGAATCACTTTTTTCTTTTAGAAGTCTTAAGGAAACTACTTTTTTTCAACATTTTTGTAGAAGCCACTTCAAAAATATTGATTTTCCGTGGTGCAACTTGGAAATATTTTTTTTTTGGTGTCAAAAAATTAGGGCATTTAAATGGGACTTTACCGAGGTGAATTTCTGTATATTCTTTTGCATGATGGTAATTTTTTTTTTTAAACTCCTTTTAACTTAACTTTAGGGCCAATTTTTTTTGTTTTTTTTTTTGCGGAGGGATGCGCTCAAATAGGGGATAATCTAACCAAAATTTATTTTAATACAATCCTTATTCATAATACTTTTAAAATTAAGAACTAATTTTTAATCAGCATGTTACCCACAAAATAGGCATAGGGCAGAAAGTAGTTTTACATCCAAGATGTCCACCTATCACTACAAAAATACATAAAGTATTTTTTAAAAATAATAAACTTGATGAAGCAGGTATGGGTAAAATCCTAGGAGAGCCCACACCCTTGGTGACAAGCCGAAAAAAGCGCCAAGCCAGAACAAGATGGTGCTAAGCAAAACCGACAATGGCGGCAAGTGAATATAGCGGGATAAGGTGAATGCATTATGAAAATAATATAAACAATACAGAAATTAAACATTTAAGATAAAAAATATAAAAACAATACTTGCTTTCTTACTGCTGATCTTTTCCGAGTGAAGGGTACAGCATAACAACAAATTTTAAAAAAGCCTTGAAGGCATCATCGATAAGCGAATGATCGTGTGAGCACCACCATATATATTTTGCAGGGTAATGGTCGAACATACCTTCGGCGTGGTTGGTACGATTTCGAAGAAAGCGTTTTATTGCCGACCATGTTACATCATGCCGATCATTACATTTAGGACATCCATAGCTCGAAGCAATCAATTCTTCCTTCATACACCATTCAATCAATTCTTTCTTACCTTTTGCACTTAACAAAGTAAAAAATTCTAAAGTATATTCACTCACACACACAAATATACTTCCAGCCCGGAGACCCAACACCTAAATGAAATTCAAAATACCCGCCGACAAAATACGAAAATTCCAGAAATAGTTAGGGTTACCATATCTAGTGTATCAAAGTAGGGTTGCCAAGATGGCACAATTATCGCCAACCAAAATAATTTGCGCCAAGGGTGTGGGCTCTCCTAGGACCGAACCACAGGTAAGAACAGTAGATTTAAAGTGAATAATAAGAAACCTATTTACATTTTCCTTGTAAAGTGGCACTAAAAATAATGAGTACTAGGATAAAAAAATAAAATAAGCAGAATTTCTAAATGCTGAAAGAAATTTAAAAAATAAGGGATAGAGTACAAAAAAATATTTTTAAATTATTTGAGCTGAAAGTATTAGAAGAGTATTTAGCAAAAAAAAAAACTGACAAGTAAGTGACTCAGAAGTGAATGCGGTTAAGTCTAAAGTGCATAGAAAAAAGGAAGCAATGAGTAAATCCTTTAATAACTAAGATGAATATTATTTATTTTATCAAAATTTACAAAAATCAGAAAATATCAAAAAATTGACTTAACCGCATTAGCTTCTGAACGACTCCAAGTTACAGAAGGATGTGAAAATATTAGAAATTTAAAAAAGTAAAGCAATGAAAATTCACAATTTACTACCAATAAAAAAATAATTCTGCCTGACAGATTTATTATTACGGTAATGTGATTTTGCACCATAACATTTGCAATAAAAAGTCCAGGCATTTAATTTATTACAGGTTAAAGTGTAAAATAGCGAGCCCCCAGGCATCAAGATCAGAATTGATCACCAGGCAACTTAATTTAACGATAAGTGTTCCGAGAACTTACTAAGTGAAATTTTGCAATGAAATTAAAGAAATATTAATGAGAAATAATAAAAAAATATCAAAAAAAAAATTGCTGAAATACTTTTTAAAAATTTACTTAGCAACCAATTCTGAATGCCAAAAAATTTATTTTGCCATTTAACCAAAATGATCATACAGAAATACTATAGAAAACACAGTACCAATTGATAAAAATTAAAGTAACCATATTGTAAAGTTATTGCCCAACTTGGTGAAAATTTAAAACAATTTGGTGGGTAGTATTTTAAATTAAATTAATACAGAAAAACTTACCGTGGGGAAGGTTGTGGACATAATTCTTCTCCAACAACATCAGTTTTGTGTTTTTCTTGGTAATCAGAGATTAACTTTTCAATATCATCCTGAAAAAACAGCATTTTAATAAAAATATTTTACTCTGATTATAAATGACATTTGCATAGTGAGCATTAAATCTTCCAAAACCAATATTTAATTCATAAATTCACAAAACACATGTCAATTTCTTTATTTATTGTCAAACTCTAAAATGTTTTTACTTTAAGCCAACAAACTCAATTATAGAAATATTGAAAATTACATCTGATGGAGAAAACATGAAACACAATCGATGTCCACTTTAGATTTTTTCAATTTTGATTAACAAAAATTAATAAATGAAATTTCTTCAAATAGAAGGTTTGAAAAATATTGTTGGATTCCGTTCACTTTAAAACAGTAGTTCTAAAGAAGTCTATAAATGGACCCGCAGAGGTCCAAAGGAGCTTTAAAGGGTTTAGAAGAAAAAAAGTGAATTTCGGAATATAAACGAAATATGATCGTGATAAAATGTTTTACAATAATTGAATATAATATGTGAGAAGTAATATAACATCTATAATATAACCGAATAAATATGTCCCGAATTACGCGGTTATAAGTTTTTCGTATTTTCTGAAACCTTCTTTAAAACTTAATATACTTATTCTTACTTCTCCTTTAGAAGCCAATTCTTTTTTAAGTCTATTAAGAGTCTTTCTCTCAGTCTTCAAAGCAGTTTTTTCCGCTCCTTTTCCTTTCTTTTTATCTTTTTTGCCCATGATTTAAATAAAATTTCAAACAAAAACTACACGTGCAGCAACGATCGACAAGCTGTGCATAAAATCGGTGTGAAACAGTGGATTATTTTGTTGCCATTCAGATGCATGAATTTGTGTAATTTTAACTCTTTTGTCAAAGAATTTTAAAAAAAAAAACCTTCTTGCAATATTGACCTTTAACAATCCCTGTCATCTGAAATCTCTAAAATCAAGTAAATTATAAAAAACTGGTATTTTTATTGCCTTGTATTTGTTTGGTTTGAAAACCCAACTGAAATTAAACTCTTTCATTTTTAAAAGTTTTGCTTACTTTTCGTATCCTGACAACTCAGCAACTCATTTCAGAAACAACGCGAAATGTAAATATTGTTAAATAAAAGTAAAGAAAATTTTATTACTCTCATATCTTATCACAATATATATTTGTTTTTTTAAATCCGTCACTTTTTTGGAAAAAAATTGTGCATTGTTTTATAAAGGAAAACATTGCCGATATTATCAAGAAACAATGGATCATAGCTTAAAGGGTATAAAATATTACTTTCTACTTTATTTTACTTAGTAATAATTCAGTGTCTCAAAGTATAATTAATTTCTTATGATAAGAATTTATTAAAAGGAATTTTTATTCTTTGAATCGTTATTTCATTTTTAAAAAGAGGTTAGGCTAATTTTTATTTGGTAGATTTAGAAGTAAGATTTAGTGATAAATTTAACCTTTTGAATGCTGTATTCTGACAAACTGTTTGTTGAGTAACTTAAAAACTGTAGGGTAAATAAATTAAAACTCTCATTCAATTGAAACTTACATTTTAAACAGTTGTTGCTGACTGGTATGTTCAGTCGATTTATAAATTCTTGCCAAAGAAATGCAAAGCTTCCGCATCGTGAAGGCTCTTAATAAACTCATGTTTCCCTTGTTTGGTTTTCAATAAAGCTCTAAACGTTTGCTACAGAATGGATTCTTAGTTTTATTCTTATATTTTACCCCTTAATTTTTTCTTTGAACACCGAAAATTGCTTACTTTTGGTTTTATTTTAAAATTCTAATTCAATTATATATTATAAGGTACATATTATCGCAACTGCCAAAGTTCAAGATAGCTTGCCAAGTTGGCAACTCCAATTTTGCATGTGTTGTACATGCTGAATTGGCAACCATTTGCTTCATTTCATATAATGGGACCAATATGTTTGTGATGATATGTAAGTACCAAAAACACTCACATATTCAATAAAATTAGGTTTATTATACATTTTATTTATATAGATATGTATATTAGCCTGTATTTAATAAAAATCTATAAAACAAAAACATTCACAAGAACTTAATGAAATTTAATACAAAACTAGCTGCATGGCCCAGCATTGCACGGGCTTCTTCGAGTGCATAACGTTTTGCCAATGGTAATTACCTCTTGCCATCTTGTATTCAGTACTTCTTGGTTTGTGTGGGATTTCTATATTTTGGCCTTAAAATTCCCTTTTTAGAAATTTTTTCTACGTCTTTACTTTGTCGGACGGGTCTGTTCTCCTCTGCTTAGCCCGGCTTTGCACTGGTTATTTTCAAGAGTATAGCTTCATTCCCCATGGAAATCTCCCCTTTCCTTCTGAATGCCAGCACTTCTGAGTGTTAGTGTATGCTCAATGTGTGTGATTTCTATATTTATGCCATTAAAACTCCTGGAACTAATTTGATAATGGGGGTAATTGCGCCAAGTGCTACTTGGCGTGATAAGGATCACGCCAAGCAGCGCTTCTTGTTGCTGGAATGAAATCCAATATGGCGGCCTAGAGGTAATTTAATGATACACAATAATTTAAAAGAATTGTTTTGAAAGAAGAGATTGATAATAACCTAGATCAATCAATAAATAATGAATAATAATGTTATGTAATAAAAAGTAATATGTACTAATAATAGTATTATAAGCAGCATATAATAATCTGAAAATATTATTGTATCGTAATTATATATAATATTCATATAGTATGATTTTATAACGGTTATTAGAAGTAATAAACATATAATATAATTAAATAGTAATTATTAAAAAGAATAACCGTCGTATTGTAAAAAAATAAAAATATTGCATAAGAGAACTCGTAATACATAACTATAAATAAACAACATAATAATAGCTATAAATAAACAACAGAAGTAGTTATAAATAAATAAGATAATTATAAATAAACAAGATAATAAAATTATAATTAAATAATAATAATTATAAATAAATAACATTATCACACACACACACAATTATAAATAACAAAATTAATTATAAATAAATAACAAAATATGTAATAATATTTATAAATAAATGCTAAAAGAAACAATTATAAATAACGAATATTATATGATTATTACACATAGTAATAATTGCATTTTTTTTTCATTAGGAATAAAATAGTTACATAATGTATGTTAAAATTAAATAACAATATTAATTATAAATAAATAACAATATGTAATAATATTTATAAATAAATGCTAAAAAGAAACAATTATAAATAACGAATATTATATATGATTATTACTCATAGTAATAATTGCATTTTTTTTTCATTATGAATAAAATAATTACATAATGTATGCTAAAATTAATTTAGAATATCAATTACAAAGTAGTGAAAGCTTGCAATGTGAAACTTGCACTGTAAGTTCCTTAAACGAATTTCATTGAACAAAGAACGTAAAAAAAAACATTTTTAAAATGAAAATAAATGATCTATAGCGATAATTAAAAGCACAACACTTATTCTTTTAAGAAATAAATATTCTAGTACTCACTCATTTTAGAAATATCCATATTCGAAAATAGCCCAGAAGACACAAACAATATAAAAATTACACAGAAAATGGTTAAATTCTTAAAGAAATCGTCTGAAATTAAAGGGTTGCAGCGGGAAAAAACGAATAAAAGTTATTTCTAATATACGTTATCGCCATGGCAACCACATCGACAGACGATAAAAATATTAAGGTAACCATATTGTAATATTGTCGCCCATCTTGGCGAACATAAACAACAGCTTGGCGCTACTACCCCCGATATCAAATTAGCACCAAACTCCCTTTTCTGAAATTTCTTCAATTTCTCATCCTTGACTGACAGGTTTCTTTTTTCTCAGTTTAGCCTGGCATTGCACAGGCATTTTCGAGTATAAAACTTTTTTTCCCAGAGAGAAATCTTTCTTCCAAATTTACAAAACTAATCTAGTTTTATCCATAAGAGAACAGATCATGTGCGATTTTAGTATTGAATAATTAATTTAGTAATGAATTATAAAAAACAACTCTGCTTTAGTTTTTTAAAAAAATATTAATTTATATATTAATTTTTGTTAAATAATGAATTGAAAAATTCTTAACGTTATCTATCATTCGACAGCTTATTTCTGGATGTTTTATTATTTGGTTAAAAATATACAGTTACTAGCTGGTACACCCGTTCTTCGCACGGGTGAACTGAAAAATTAAACAATACAGATTGAAGGATAAAGAAGTTTTTAATGAGTTAATTTTACGTGAATTGCAAATTAAACAAAAAAAGCTTTTTGCATATCTCAGCTGAACAAAAAAGGAAGTAAAAAAAAACCTTTGTTAAATTTTAAGTCTGTAGATCTAATAGCTGATAAAAAAAGATTTTTTTATTTATCCCCGTAGCTCTCTTGAGGGTTGATTTTTGAAAATACCTTCCTAAGCTGATCTCTGCTCAGCAAAAGTAACACATTGCTAAAAGTTTTGTGTAGCTAATGCTTAAAATAGTGTAAGTAATTTATATCTGAAAGTGTAATACATTAATATTACTTTCTGCTGTATTTATTTTATGTTAAAATTGTAATATTCGCAAGCAACGCCGTTTCTTAAATTATAATGGCGATTCGATGAAAAGTATAGCCAAATGTTGACGATAGAGTCAGTTGGCAAATGTCTAGCTACTTTCATAGCTCAAGCTTTATTAGAACTTTGAAAGATCCGTCGTGTAGGGGAGCGATGCACGTTAACCCTTTATCTACCGCATTATGATTTACTGCAGTTTTTTTCAAGCAGTATTTTTTTTTTTTTGGATCACTACATTGAAAATTAAGGGATATACATAAACAAAACACTCAACTTTGGGAAATTTAATCCATTAGAGCTAATTAATTAATTAAACATATTCAACTGTAAAACTAATTATATGCAATGTTCACTTAAAATAAATAGTCAAATCGTTTTCTAAGGTCTTCATTAACATACAAAAAACATAAGACACTTAAATTTTGACATTAACTATTTTTTCGGGACAAAAATGATAATCTTTGCAAACCGCTGTCAGCTGAAAACGCAATTTCTGCTACAAAACTATTCGCCTTCCCCGCTCAAATACTCATCATAGGATATCTGCCATACATCTTGGAAGAGTTGATTTCAAAGAATATTCCTGTTAACTATTCTTAGAATATTCCTGCTAAGTTGGTGTGGTGTGGTAGTTAGGAGAAGGGGGTGTCAGGTCAGGGGTCATTCACATCACTTGACCATGGTTTAAAATTACGTGGTCCGTCGCCAAAAGCCCTTGTTTAGCTGAACAGTGGGATGTTAATATTTTTATACTTAAAAAATGCAATATCTGCCTATTCAATTAAAAATATAGCGTTTTAATTAACTACTAACCACAAACAAATTATGTAGTGTGAAAGACAAAGTTTATTTACTTTATGTACCAGAAGCGATAAAAGTATTTATTTTGATATAAGCTTTAATTTCTTATGGTTCACACATGAAAAAAAAATCAATAGTAGCTATTTAAATAAAGAGAGATTTAAAACAACCTCTCCCTTCAAAACTTTGTTTTATTCTGAAATAAAAAAAAATAAGGATTACATAGATCACAGGAATAAATTAGAAACCAGTGCCTTGCGTAGACAAAACAAAAAATTTTCTTCATAAATAAAAGATAGATAATGCTGTTGTGGGCTTTTTTGCAGCACCTGCCATAATTGCTTGCAAATGGCAGAATTTTTTCCTACTTGACAAATATTGTTATATTTTGGACACTTCACACAATATCTTTATAAATTATAGCCTATGTTATAAATTATAGCCTATGTGTTATTCTGATGTATAAGCTATATTACTGTAAAGTTTCATTAAAATCCATTCAGTTGTTTTTGCGTGAAAAACGGCAAAACATCCTCACAAACTTTCGTGTTTATAATATATATTAGGATAAAAAAAAGAACTATGGGTAAGAGGAGCTTAGAAATTTGTTTCCATTCACTGCATAAAGAGATTCAAAAAGAAAATAATACTAACTAATAAAAACATTTCATTATTACCTTAAGCACTCATGAATTCTGTGTTAGCTTTACCACAGTTAATTACTACTGGCATTTAGCGATTCTTTTCGTTGCATTTTTGCAACTCCTCAAAAAGTAAAAGTATTTTTTTTTAAAAAAAAATAGTTTTATGTTTGAAAAAAAACCAAAAAAAAACAAGTTTTAAAAATTGCAAACTTCCATGAATTTTTTTAAAGAAGTTTTATAATATTCCATTTCAACTTAACTTGACAATGTTAGATAATGTAGAAAATGTACCAATTTACTTAAATTTTTTTTAAAAAAATTGCTAGCTGCATGGCTTGGCGTTGCACAGGCTATTTCGAGTTAATTACATTTTGCCCATGGAAAATTCCCCTTAACTTCTTGGTGTCAACAATTCCTGGTGTGTGTATGATTTCTGTATTAATATCATTAAAATTCCCTTTTTTGAAATTCCTTCCACTCTTTAGCATCATCGGAAAGGTTTGTTGCCCTTCCATTTAGCTCAGCGTTGCACAGGCCTTTTCCCATTACAAACCTTTTTCTCCATGGAAATTTCTCCTTTCCCTCCTGATGTCAACGCATCTGTGAGTATGCATTTACAAGGGAGTGATATTAGTGATCTCTGTATTTATGCCATTAACATTTTTTTGCGAGATTTCTTCCACTTCTTTTCCTTTTCATACAGGTTTCTTTTTCCTCCGCATAGGTTTTTTCAAGTGTAATATTGTTTTTAACTATTTTTCCCATATGGATAAGATTTTCAAATTTCTATTTTTGATTAAGGATTTACAAAAAAACAATTTTGCTTTACTTGATACAAAATATTTATTTAAAGCGAAAGAAAAACGTTTCTAATATAAAATATTTTAAAAATCCTAAGTATATTCATTCTTTTTAACAATAATTACCTTCTTAGAATCTAAAATAATAAAATTGATTTCAAACTTTCATTTATATCAATCAATCCTTATATGCAGTTAGCTTAAAAATGCTTCTAAAATCTAATCTAGTTTTATCGACAAAACAATATACCATTTATTTATTGAATATTTAATTTAGAAATAGAAAACAATGCTGCTTTAGTTTTTTTAAATTAGTATAGTAATTTAAATCAATTTATTGGTAAATAATGAATAAAAGAGAAATCTTACCTTCAGCTAATGAAACAATTGCTTTTTTCTGGATGTTTGAATGTTACAAACTGCTAAAAATAAACCATCGAAAAAAATCTGTTAGATGGAAAAATCAGTAATTTTTAAGCAAGCTTTTTAATCTTCATTCAAAGCACGAGTAATAAAGTTTGACTGAGCAAAATTATGACAACAATTAGATCACAACAATAGGAGCTCTCTGCATGATAAATGGTTAAATTAATGGATTTTCATGTTTTTAATATATTTTCAACTAATTGCAATATTGGAATATAAATGGTCAAAATGGCTTCCTTGGATCATTCCCGATCTTTTGGTAACTTTGGCGAGTTTCTGTGTGGTGCGGTTCATGAGAAGATAGACGCATCTAAACAGATACATAGATATGTTTGTTTACCTGCAAATTTTAATAGTGTAGTTTTTTTTTTGAAAAACAAAACATAATACTTATGTATTAGTGTCACCACAGCCAAATTAGTGCCATACAAATCACACCATTTTCCAAAATTGGACTGATTGGTATTTTTTTACATAAAACATGTTAGAATCTTTGTTATTTTGATATCAAGGTATGATTTATGTGGTGCCAGTTTTGCTGTAGTGACACTAATACCTAGGTATCCAAAACATTTATTGAGTTTTTGAAAAATAATCTGATATTTTTCTTTGCAGTGTCCTTTTTGGCATCAAATTGTCAAAAAATATTCAATGTTGTCCATTTTGTTTTACATTTCATCATTGGAATGTGCATCTAAATAACTGCTTAGACTTTTCATGATGTTCCTCATTTCAAATGACATTGGAACAGGAGCTGCATTATTCATTTCATTTCCGTTGTCGGAATCTCCATCAATAATATCTTTTGAGCTTTGAAAGAACTCCAAAATGTCTTTGTCTTTCATAATTGAGGCTGTACACACATTATCATCATCAACTAAAGTGAATTCTTCGGATGATATGGTAGGACAGTCCAATAATGCAGAAAATTTCTAAGTCATTTCATTAAGCATCAGCTTAGTTTCAGTGTCCTCCTAGTGTTTTCCATAATTTGTTTATTCCCAGAAGGGAAATCTTTTTGTGTTAAGCAATTTTCATTTCATGTCAACTAATATTTTGTCATAACCATTTTCATATTAAATGTATTTCACTGTATAGTTATTTCCACACTTTTAACAATGTTGAAGCTGTAGAAAACTTTTGTTCAGGTGAAAAAATTTTTAACTTTTTTATAATTCAAAATTTTTATAATTATTATCAGGTTTTTTAACCAGCATTTGGTACTTATATATTAGTGCCACCACAGCCAAAATTGTGCCACGAGAATTATTTCTCTTCAAAAACACATAAGAAACTGTTGTTTTGATATCAAGGCATGATTTGATTGATACAAATTTTGCTGCGGTGACGCTAATACGAAAGTACCTAGCATTTTATATGTACATGGTTTTTTTTACTCAAAAAATTGAATGTTTTATGGTATTGAATTTCTTTTCTCAAGATCGTTATTAAATTTTTTACAGTAAATCATGTACATTTTTTATTATATAACATGTTTATTTCTTCAGGAATTTTTTTTCTACTGTGTCACACAATTTTCTTTGTGCTTTAATGTTAGAGTCATATTTTGCTGTTTCAGTTTGAAGTGATTTGTTCATATGAGAGCTAATTATTGAATCCAACACTAAATGTCTGTTCTAATGAATGGGCTCCAATAAATTAAGTCATGACTTCTAAACTAAAACATTTCACATGCATTGGGAAAAAATGCATGTATATAAGCTCACATACAGCCACACTCAAACATAGAATATCTAAATCCCACCACTTAACCAGGAGGTGTGATACATTTCTTTTGTGTTTGCAAATGGTGCTCTCGTGTAATACAATGTTTCGATCTCTTCACAGGCCCCCAAATCTTACTTTTAATAATTGTATCATAATATTCATTAAATTGAATCCCAATACAGCAATCAAAGCTGTTCTGCTTAAATAGAATTTTAAGCAATTTTTCTCTAGTTTATTCAACAAATCATTTTTGTGAATAGGTACTTTAAAAGAATTTTAGAAGTTCAACTAATCATCATAATTCCCATAACATTCAGAAATATTTAGTTGAGGTAATTTTAAAATTTGATTTTCATTCCTTGTGTTATTTTTTTATTATTTTGTTTTCAAAACAACATTGTTAGAAACAGTTCATTGGTTTCAACTCTTTGGGAAACATTAGAATCTTCTGATAATTCAGTGCATTTATCAATTTTGATTTTACAAGTTGTGCCTCTTCCTTAATATTTTTTGTTACAAATATTTTCATTTTTTAATCAATATTCTAATAAATCCATGTCAAAATTCTGATAAATCTATTTCAAATTCTATAAAAAAGAGGACCTACCTCAAGCATGACAATTACACAACCAAATCAATCTAAATATTTCTGAGTTTCGTCCTTTCAATTGTTTTCATCATGTTCATTAGTCATCATTATGTGAAGAAACTTGGGCTTTCATTTCACTAGTAGTATGTTTTTAACACCAAAGATAAATTTACACAACTTATCAGGACAGTGACACTTTTCTTCAGCAAAGGCAGAGAATTCTTACCAATCTCTTAATGGGTGTTACACTTTCCCCATAGTGGAACAGGGTTCCAACAAACACTTTTCCTTCCAAGAGGAAATTGAAGGTAAATGATCTTAAGTTATGACACACATTAAAAGGCACTTATCAGTTTTAGGGACAATGAAGCCAATGATATGTCAATTTGTAGAAAACATGCCTAATTCTGTTAGTCATTGTATTTTTAGGGAATGTAGAATGTATCTTGAATAATATCTCAAATGTTTATGGTGTAACATTTTGGAAAAGCAATAACTGACCCATGGTCCTTATAACGGATTGGTTACCACTTATTGAATTTGGAGAGTTTTCAGCAACAAAATTATAATATTTTTCTTTAAAAAATTTTCTCTTTTTAAAAATACAGCTGTCATTATATAATTAAATTAGTAATAGTAATCAAGAATGCAGAACTCGTAACCTTTTTGAAATTATTCCGTATTTCTATGTATCAAGATAAATAGTATGAAGATAAATAGTTTGCCAAAATGAAATGTTTATCACATCTTGAAATCCAAAAAGAGGCATCTAGTTTTTCACTCCATCCACACTAGTATTCATACTATACTCATATTGTAATGATGAATCATATCTGCTTCAAAAATACATTAAAATTTAATTTTAATAAATGCAAAACAATCTTATACAAAGGTCGTATTGAAATTTTTGAGATACATCTAGGTTTTAAGTTATACTTACAAAGTTTTAAGAGTATTCAAAGAAGAGTCTCCTCCAGCATCAATGTACTTTTGTAGACAAATTTTCCACAGATTAAATGCCTCAAACCATTCATTTCTTGGAATTAATGAAAAAAATGCATTTATAGCCACATCAATCTCTTCTTCTGAATGAAAACAACATCCATGTAAGCTCTTTTTAAAATTAAAAATTAACCAAAAGTCATACATAGCTAGGTCTGGAGACTAAGGTAGATATCTATCACTTTAATTTGTTTTTGCTTAAGAAACAGAACTGTTGATCCATCTGTATGGGAAGATGCATTGTCATAGTGAAGTATTAATCCCCTAACATTCACTTCTTGGAGAATTTCTGGAAGACATTTAGTAGTATACCTGTTTACTATTACTATCATCTGTCCTTCCAACTTGATGGCTTTGACCAATCCTGTTTTTCTAAAGAAAACAGCATACAATACTTTTTTCATTGCTCATTGTCTTAGCACCATTGTTGGCGCAGGATCATCTTCAAAGACACATACTTTGCTTCATCAAAAAATGGTATGTACAATTCATCACCTGTTACAATTTTAGAAATGTTGTAGTGGCCACCATCATTTAGCAATTTAAGGGTTTCTTTACTGATTCTGACACGCTTCTCTTTTTGGTGCTCAGATTATGGAGAACCCAATGGCAAACTACTTTTTTTATATGTAATTCTTCATGAATTATTTTGTGTGTGGCTGTGAATCCAATGTTAAGTTCCTTCTGTATCATTTGGTAGGCACAGCGATTACCATCCATTAAAATTTTTCGTATGACTGACACATTATCTGGGATTACTGTCAACCACTGCCTTCTTGTGTGTTCTTTATCCTGAAAAAAATTGTAACATCTACAAAATTCTTTAAACCATCTGAATACAGTACCATGTCATGGAGATTCATCAGCAAATGTTAATTGCAGCCATTGAACGCATTTGTCTTGATTTAAAATCATAGCACAATAATGTTCTTGCATTAACTCCATTTTCTCTTCTAAAATTTATTCAATGCAAAACAACTTGAAGTGTCAGTAAAAAATGGTCTGCTGTGTTAAAATACTTTGTATTTTCAAATTAAACCATTATTTATTTATTTATTGTAACTTCTTGTCTGTACATATCTCAACAATTTCAGAGCTACCCTTGTATAATTGGCTAAACAACTGCATTTTCTGATTTTCTTTATGACTATGTATGATATGCTCTAGAGCTAAATTTGTTATTTGAGAATAAGAATTGTAAGAATCCTTAATATGAAGCTTTTGCAAAGATGCTTAAAATGCATAATTACCTTAATTTTAATGTAATCTAGAGAGGCTGTGTTAAGGATTAAAATTTTATACACTTTAGTTATGAATCCTCAGAAAATCATTATGTAAAATTATAGATGTTGCTGCTTGTCAAATTGGATTAGATCTAAAAGTTATGTGTAAAATTTTATGGAATTTTATAGACCGTGTTACAAGATCAAATGAGATCCTTTTCATCTAGTCTTGTTTTGAAGTATTGAAGTATTTTACCAAAAGCAATATGTCACTCTTCTAAGAAAATTTTAATTTAGTGAATCTAATTTAATTTTTGTATATATTCCAATAAAAATTACAAAAATTTAAATTTTTTTATTAGTTTTTGAATTTATACTGTTTTTTTTTTAAAATCATATCTGCCTTTTTGTGAAAATGTACTAATAATAAATTTCTTGTGCCAAAGAAAACAATTTTTTTTTCTTGTTGTTTACTGATGAATTTCATCCTGATTGTTTTGTAAGATTTATTTTTACCCCATAATACATTTTTCTCCATAAAATCTGAAGGAAAAATTTGTGCTTTTAATTTCATTCAATATGAAAGGTTTTAGTGTGAGATTTATTTATAAATTCCTTATTTCAAAAGCTGAAAATCTTTGAAGTTCTGATTGCAATATAACTGTTTACTTCTTGGCATAAATAATAAACTTCATTCATGTTTGTTTGATTTTTAGTTTATTTTTCTGGGATATATTAAAAATCATTAGGAAATTAGAGAAACTAATTCTTTTGAAAGAATGCCAGCACTAAGAAAGAGCAAAATGGAGTAGTTTTCCCAATCCTGGCAATATTGGTGATTTTGGAAGTAATCAGTTATTTTTATTTGAAATTTTTGCACATTCCCCTGTAAATAGGGACGTCTTAAGGCATCAGGGCCTCGCCCTCGGTGGGGGCCTTGTTTCGTTCTCTACTCAGTCTTAATAACATCATGATCTGGATAATTTTAATGGCCAAATATTATTTTCATACATATTCTCCGAATAACAAGGAATTTTAAACTGCCTACCAATGGGCTTGATTAATGAAGTCACATGATAAAAACAAACACGTGTTTTCCATTGAATTCAAAACAAACATTAAACTAACTGTACTTGTTCTATTTGTAAAACTGAGATAAAATTTCAAATTTCATATTTGGATAAAGATGATTAAGTGTTAGGGAAAAAAATTTCTTCAAAAAGATTTTTTTTAATTAAAAAAAAGTCATATTTTATGCTTATACTTTTAAATAAAACGCATTTTGTATACAAATACACTTTTTAAGAGAAAGTTTCTGCAAAGAGCAAAACTTGGCAATGCGTGAACTGATTAGTTGAAAATGCAAGATAGTTTTTATCGTGTGACTATGACGTCACATGAGTTTTTGAATTGATTGGCTAGAATAACGTGGCTTTCACTATCATGTGACTATGACGTCACATGAATCAACCTCATTGGCAAAAGTACCAAGACTGTATTATTTTGTGATTACCATTGTCCATGTCTAGGCCTAGACCTAATACCATAAACAATCATTCAACTCATTTAATCAAAATGCGGCCATCTGTTGAGCTGATTTGTGAAATTGTGAGTCGCACATTTATCGAGTTGTGAATTGTGCACATTTATTTGTTTTAAATCACTGTACAAATATTTGACAATACTATATACTGTCTACTTTTAAAAATCACAGGTATGGCCTCAAAGACATCCCTGCCTGTAAGCAGTGGCTTAACGTACACCCCCGCATTGCAGGGGGGCAGGATTCTAGGGAGCCCAAAACTTGACTAATGCCATGTACGTGAGATCCTCCTTGGAGCCCAAAATCTGACTTTGCAGGGGGGGGGACCCTATTATTCTCCATTACGCCACTGCTGGCAAGTACTTTTTTTGTAATATGATGCTTCCTTCCCCCACCCCGAATCACTATTGAGCTTTCTTAATTATAAAATGTTTGGTCATAGTTATGGTTAATGCCATGGTCTTTTGATCCGATTAGAGTACTATGAGTTGTAGAAAGTTTAAGATATTCCAAGACTGCTATTGAGCTCTTTTGTCAGCTTTAATTGATAAAATATTGTTTGACAACATATTAGGAATCTTTATTAGTTTTCTGTACTCAACAAATTATGTGTAGAAATTAGACTCACCATTTTGTGTTGAATTGCAATTTGAGGATATCAGTAAATTGTCTTTCTTAATTAACTTGTAGAATCAATTTTTTTTTTTTTTTGTTATAGTAGGGATTTTATTTTGAATTATGTATCGCTTAAAGTAACTTATTTTCTATGTAGATTTTTTTTTTCAGTGTGATTGTTTATTTTTTAGATCTAATGGCGAGGCTTACTAACCAGGCTGTTGACAATATCAGGCCTGCTTGTAAAAAATGTGGCTATCGTAAGTACTATATAATAAATATTTATAATCATATTTTATACTTCAACATTATTTGCTATTCATGTATTATCTAATCTAGACAGTAAAAGCTGCTATGAGTCATCATTTGATGACCAGAGACATCTTAAGGCATTGGCAATCTGGGCCCAAGGCTTCGTTCACAATGAGAGCCTTATCTCATTCTTGACTCAGTCTGAACAAGATCATAATTTGAATAATTTCAACAATCAGATGTTATTTCCGGTTATATTCTCCCAAAAGCTGGGAATTTTGGACCATATGTCTACTGGCTACACATGACCGTCGTCCATGTATAAGCCTTGGACTACCACCATACACCATCATTACTCATTCAGTTAAAAGGTGGCAATCAGTCATGCCAGTTTGTGGAATTGTAAATCATTCATATATATTTGTTTTCGATTATTGTTTGTAAGTATTTGACATTGTATGCTGTGTACTGTCTACTTTTAAAGGTCATAAGGGGCCTGCATTTGTGTAGGGGCCCAGGGTCTACTTTTGTGTAGATGTCAAGGGCCTCAAGAAGCCTTAAAACATCCCTGTTGATGACAAAATTTTCACTGAATTGTCAAGCTATATAACATTTCTCCTAGCTCTCTTTTTTAAACTTCTAAAGTCCCCATGTTAAGAAATAAAAGTTAAGCTTCAGTTTATTTCTTTTGTAACTGACTATTATAAACATCTGTAATCTGGTTTAAATAAGAAGATAAAGCTTAATTGTAATAATTTTTCACTCTTAGAATGGGGTAATTTCAAAAGTGTGATTGTGGTTTTTTTTTTTTTTTTTTTTATAAAAAAAAATATTTTATATTGGTTTTTTTTAATTTTAAATTTTTTTTTTTTTTTTTTTTTTTTTCTTAAAAAAAAAAAAATTGTCTCGGAAATATTTTTACCTTTGTTAGATATTTTATCAGTATTTAGGTGATACATAAAAAGTGAACTTTATACTCAATTGATTCACCCACTCTACCCCATCAAACAATATATAGAATGTCTCAACCTTCATACTGTATTTCTTACCCATTCGGCAAAAGAAATTGATGGAACTCTTATATCATAAATATATGTATAAAATATGTGTATGTATGTATCATAAACAGATAATAAACAGAATTTTCAAATATTTCTCATAAGGGCCAAAATCCATATATCTTATCTTAACTCAGTGGCATGACAGCCCATAAAGGCCAAGGCCTTCTGTGCCCAACTCAGTATACGCGACCTTGGGCCCTGAGGTGCACAAGCAGATGTTCTGGTCAGTCTGACGCAAATCCATCTATCAGTGTTTGAATTTCTTTGAAATAAACTATTTAATAAGTATGTGTTAATTTTTCAGTTTTGTCTACGAGTATTTTTTTCATTTATATATATATATACACACACTGCTGTTTATAAAAAATACAACACCATGAAGGAATCATCAGAATTAAATGAACTTTGCAGCAAATATCAATTATAGCATGTTACGTAAAATATTCCAGCAACTTACGGTTTGAATCTGGGAGGATTATTGGCATTCGAGAAGGAGGATTTTCCTATTGCCCAATAGTAGCTCATGTGCAGCGGAACAGTTCCACAGTGATGCAAGTTTAGGAGCATTGGACCGATGAGCACCGAACAACTCGAAAAACAGGCAATGGACGACGGGTGACATCAGTGTGACAATTGACACCTGCTCTGCATGGCAGTGAATTACCAGACAGCTTCCTCCAGGCTGTTCGCAGCACATTGGTCTTTTGCTACAGGAGTACTAATGTCAGCTTCGTCAATGTCTGCTGCACTATGGATATGGATTGCGTGCAAGGTTGCTTTTATACAGACTTCTCCTCACGGCAAACCATCGATGCCTGCGTCTGCAATGAGCTCATGAGCACAGAGCCTGGCTGGGTGATTGGCACCAAGTTGTCTTTTCAGATGAATCACGCTTTATTTTGTGGGACCATGATGGCCGCATTCATGTTAGACACTATGCCAGTGAATGCTTCTTTCCAGAGTGCATTATCGAATGACATAGTGGCCTAACACCCGGAGTTACGGTTTGGGGTGTGATTTTGTATCATGGACGATCCAATTTGCTACGAATTGAGGGTAATCTCAATAGCAACAGGCAAGTCCGTGAAGTGCTACAGCCCGAAATCGTTCCCTTCCTTCAAGGCATCCCTGGAGCTATCTTTCAGCAGAATAATGCACGGCCACATGTTGCAAAGACTGTTCGAGACTTCTGTTCAGCCCAACACATGCAACTTCTTCCTTGGCATGCTTATTCCCCGAATATGTTGCCTATTGAGCACGTGTGGGACTTGGTTGGTCGGCGTCTCGCTCATGATCCACGTCCTGCAGCTTCAAAAGACAAACTTTTGCTGCACATACAAGCAATATGGAATTCTTTTCCATAGACAGACATTCAAAATCTGTTTGACTCCACGCCACGTCATATAGCAGCACTTATTGCAGCGTGTGGTGGCTACACCAAATACTGATTTCGGAAACTTAATATTTTTTTGCTTTGAAAATTTCGTCATTTATTTGTACTAATACAAATCGTTTGTGCATTAAATTTCATTTAATTCTGATGATTCCTTCATGGTGTTGCATTTTTTACAAATGGCAGTTTATATGTATATATACATGCATTATTAGTCTCCATCCTACCTTGTAAACAATTGCATATTTGGAGTTTTCCCTCTCTTCCTAAATGTGCATATTAAAAATTTACTTCTGATGTCATGATTTAATTAGATGATTATCATGAAGCATTTTGCTGTAAAACAAGGGATAGTAATTGGTGAAAACTTTGCTTCACTCAATGTTTTTTAACCGTACAGTAAGATACATAAATCAAAGAATTCCTTTTATTTAATGGATTCACATTACATAATTGTCTAAGTTGTGTTATCTAAAATTTTGTTTACTGAAACAATACAAATTCTTATAAAATGAATGCATTGCAAGGTAGTTCTTTTTCAACATATATTTTTCTTAATTTCCTATCTAGACACCTAACTATTTATGTGATTTTTTTATTAATTTAGTTGTGTTGGATTGTATGAAAGAGATCAAAGTTTATTAATTATTTTCCTGTTAACTGACAATATTTATGTAAAGGAAGGAGAGAAAAGCATCTTGTAAACATTGTGTGAATTATAAGAGGGTGACCTTTATATTGTGAAGTATTTTCCTTTCTTAAAGAAAATGGAATTATTTAAAACTTATTAAAAACCATGCAATTATATCATATTTATTCAGCTTTCTGCTTCTTTATATAGCTGGCCATTTCACATACCAGTGTCGAAACTTTTTAAAAATAAATCCAGATAAAGACATAGTATTGGACATCAGTAGTACTAGTTCTGAATCTGAAGAGGACTTCATATCTCCCTTAACAAAACTGAGAGGTAATTTTCAGAGTTTGGTTCATATTTGGATACTTAAATAAATTTTTATCTAATTCTAAATTAATCAATTTGGCTCATTCTATTTTTGAAAGTCTTAAAATTTCTATTTATTTTATAGATTACAAAGTAATATAATGTTCATAAGATTCTTAGAAGTTTGAATGGTCATATTTTTAAATGAAAATATTATATTTTTCTTGAGAATTAAAAGTTATGCTAAGTCATAAAATGACTTTTTTTTTTGAGTTGTGTGATAAAGGATTTAAGCATAAATGAATTCAAATATGTTTAAAATAAATTCAAAAATTCATTGAAAGCTTGTTTGTCTGCTAAAATTGCTTTAAATAAATAGTGATTCTTTCCTGAGATTAAGTATACATCAAATAAAAATTAGGAACATTGTGAATTTGTAAAATTTTGAGTAACTTCAACAAAAAAAAAAAGAGAGAGAAGAGTTAAAATGAGATTATTTGAAACAGAATTATAGGTCTTCTTCAACAGCCTCATATAGGCCTTGGCTGCTTCAACCACACACTTCTTCCTGTGTCCTCTATTTGTTGCAACTCCTCTCCAATTTTTAATTTTCAAATTATTTAAGTTTTTCTCAATGTCCCTCAACCATCTAGTTGATGATCTTCCTTTAGCTCAGGTTTCCTTGGGTTTTTTAAAGGTTAATGGGATTATCTTCTGGGCTTCTCCAAATATAGCCAAAATATCTTAATCTATTACTATGGATGACTTGTGTTATGTTTGGTTACTGATAAAGCCTGTACAGTTTAAAGTTGTATCTGGTTCTCCACCATCCTCCATCGGACCAAGGATAACTCTAAGAATTTTAACTCTCAAACATGTTCAGTGAGCATGTTATATTTTTGTTTAAGGTCCATGTTTCACACACTTGCATGAAGTAAGACAGCTGATATTTGTGTTTTTTGAAGTTTTTAATTTAGTTTTGTGGCTGATCAAATTAGATCTTAATTGCCTTCTCAGCCTGTAGAAGCATTTATTAGCTATTTTGATTCTGTAATCAATTTCTGCTCTTAATTTATTTTTATCAATAACTATTGTGCCAAGGTATTTAAAATCATCAACATTTTTGAAGGTGTAACAATTATTACTCAAAGGATTAAAATAATTTACCATGGAGGATGAGATTTCCATAAATTTTGTTTTATTTTCATTGACAGTGGGGCTCATATTTGTGGCAGAAGATAGAATTATATAATGAAGGATCAATTTTAGAGAAAAGATGGGTTGTAAAATTTTTTAAATTAAAATATAAAGTTAAAATTTTAAATGTAAAATCAGGTAAAATGGGTTATTTTTCTTTATTTTTGTTTCACATTATGGCTTTTTCTCCAAATTTTTAAATGCTGTGTGACAGCAAAATTTGTA
Source organism: Trichonephila inaurata madagascariensis (assembly GCA_019973955.1). Taxonomy (NCBI): domain Eukaryota; kingdom Metazoa; phylum Arthropoda; class Arachnida; order Araneae; family Nephilidae; genus Trichonephila; species Trichonephila inaurata. The sequence continues at coordinate 64,772 of BMAV01014671.1, read as the reverse complement.
ATGCTCTTCATATAAATTAATTTTTTAAAACATTTTTTTTTATGGTATGTTGGACACAGATCGAAATCTGTTTTGTATTTGGTAAGGTGAAAAAAAATTATTAATGTAAAAAATAAGAATTCGGATATATTTCATGTAATATTTGGTAATGATGCATTAGTTATATTTATGTAAATTTGGTTTGATAGTCTATATATAGATTTATTAATTATTACTATTGTATAATGTTTTATTTTCTATCCAATTAACAGAGGAAGAAAAGAAACAGGGTGAAAAAGAAGAAAAAGTATCAAAGCATTTAAAATCTAGAAAGTAAATACATTTTAGTAATTTTTTTACTACATATCCATAATATTTTTAAAGTATTCTTAATGCAAAAATAAAGTAGAGAACAAGTTATATAAGTGTACTAAAATTTACCATTTTGCTTCCATACTAAACCCTTTAACTGATATTATAAGAACTTTTGCTGTAAAAATCATATGTTTAAATTTGTGAAAAATACATTTTTGCTGTATGCTTTAACAAAAGTGATAGTAATACCTTAGAAAAAGCATCCAAAAATATTTGTACTGTATTTTTGGATTTTATAAATGTTTTATTATTTACTATGATTAAATAATATTTCTAGGCATCATCGGTCAAGATCTCGGCATCGATCTAGTTCTGAAAGTGATTCCGAATCAGACTCTGGCTCTAGTTCTAGAAGAAAAAATAAGAAAAAGAAGCACAAGAAGAAACACAAACATCATAAGACAAGTCATAAGAAAAAGAAATCAAAAAAATCACATAGACATGAACGAGAATCAAGCTGATATTTGTTAAAGTGAAAATGAAATGGTTCAAAAGGTGTATGCACATATGTATGTTTTTATAAGGAATGTGTTTGTTGAGAAACTTCATAGAATTTCATTATTTTTTATGGTTATTCTCATTAGTACAAAGCTGTTTTAATCAATTTATATAAGATAAAGTCACATATGACGAATGAAATCTGTTTTGAAACTATTTTTTAGTTTTCATGTTTATTAATTTTTGTAATATGTTCAAATAAACAAAGATAGTAAAAGTCTTTTTTTACACATGAAGGAGAAGAACTTTTTTTCATAAGGTTTGAAATACTATCAGGAACTCTTTGTGTGTATATATAGATATTCAGAGACATTTTTGTGGTTAAAATTGTTTCATTTATTTATTACACTTTTGTGTATAACTAAACAAGAACGTGTCTTATTTATACATAAACAAAAATGTACAGCTCATATGCTCTAATTTATTTACATTTTAGCATGTATATGTAAACACAATTCATGTCTTCATTTTCAAAACTTTGAATCTATATGCTTCTCTGACTTTATAATTTTTGTACCATAGTTGAAGCTTAGTATTTTGTATTTTAACTTGAGATTCATCAAATTTTGATAAAAAGAATTTGGTGAAATAAAGTGAATTTTTTTAAGAATGAAAAAATGAATCTTTGATAAATATTTTACATTAGCATAAATTTAGAAAAATAAAAAGTTATCACATAGTTTCATCAGTCTCCTTAACCCTCTAAGCGGTCTGCACTTAAAGTCTTGCCATTCTGGAGATGCTTCAAAAATGCACCGCACATGTTTTTTTGCTTTCAGGTGGGGTTCTCAAAAGCGGTTGAGCCATATTTTTAAGAATGCGGCTCGGCCACTTTTGGGAATCTTGATTGAAGGCAGAAAAAGCATCTCTGGAATGGCGGAATTTTACGTGCAGACTGCTTGGAGGGTTAATCCATAGTGACAACTTTAGATTGTTAAAAGCAATTGCTACAGTGCAGAGTGAAACTTTCAGCTATTCTTTCAGGATAAATCCTGGTGGTGGTTGCTTAGTTGTCATGGTCAGACTCGTAGTTCACGAATTCAAGCCCTAGTGCCACTGAAGACCTACCCTGTAGATGTGCTGATGCATTTTAAATGTGATGTGTGGCTCAAAGTCTTCACATTGACATGGTGTGGAAGTTAAGGTAGTGGGTTGCCAGCTCAAGTGTTGTCTACAAGGTCCATTGCCAGTAACCCTTGTGTTGCCTTAAGGTGTGACATTAATAAACACTCACTCACTCACATTCAGGAGAAATGCACTTTATAACATAAAAAGCAACATTCTAAGGAGTTACCTGAGTGTTGGTGAATCTGATGCATATGTATTGAAAACAAAGCTAACAGTATCATAGGAATTGAACATTTTATTCAGGAAATACAGCTACAAGAGCAAAAAGAAAATTATTATTATTACTGCTCTGCCAGATATGGAGCAGTTTCTGTTTTACAGTTGATGAATGTCTTCTGGTGACTTTCCATTTGTTGAGTTAGAGAGGTTGGATTTAAAACACTGCTCACACATATACAATAACTTCTGATTGTCAGATTATGGGATAAACACCAGTTGGGTGAGTATTCCACCCATCCTTGATGTCTCTAGACACATCTTTGCTGGTCATCAAGGCTTAATTTGAAGCATCTCATTGCTGAAAACAACTTTACTACAGTCTATGAGATTCAAAGTGCCTCCCAGCACAATTGCAAATGTACCTGGTAGTTTGCTTTAGGGGCAACTGCTGCAATGCCTCTATAACTTTGGCCTGCTTTCAGTTGTCATTGCAGTCACTGGTGTCCCGATTACATGCCAGATTATTGATAAGGATATATTAGGCTGGGAGTGCCAATGGGGCAATCATTTATGTATTCTTTGCCATTTTATCCCATCGAGATAACTTATTTGTGCATCATTTCTATGTTGTACAGCAGAGGTCTTCAAACTGGTGTCAAAATAAAAGATCCAAAAAGAAAATTATAAATGTATGTGCAAAATAGATTCACATTTTCTATGGACTGGGATTAAAAATCCATTTCAATAAAAATCAAGATTTATTACCTGTGGAACAAGTGACTGAACTATAAACAGAATCTGTGCTAAAATGCAAATATGAAGAAGATCTTGTGTGATTTTTGGTTAAAAATTTATATGGGATGTCCTCAAATCTCTTCAAAGGCTATAAAAATCTTAATATCCTTGATTAGAGTCTTTTTCAACAAACAAACTAAAACAAAATACAGAATTAAATTGGATGCTGAATGTAAAATACGTTTACAGATATCGAAAATAGAACCCTTCTTTAAGCTTTTGTTCAAAACAAAGCATATTCATCCCAGTCATTAAAACTGAAAATTATATTTATACTTACAAGGGGGGGCATGACAAAGGAAATTCATTTCAGGTCGATACTTGGTGTAATAGTAGTACTCCTTTAGGGTGTTCAATCCTTATTGTAATTCCGTCAGATGGCCAGTCAATTCGGAGAAAAAAGCCTTTGAAATTCATGCTTAGCTTTTATACAATTAAGTTTCAATTTTCTCCTCCGGCTTAGCAGATCAATTGGTAAATCGTCTGCCTTCAGTGCGGGTGGATCCGATTTCGAATCACCCGAAATCTTTCAATTCCTTTAGTTATTTTTTTAAATTAAATAAATTTATTTATGAAAGGTTTATTAACCCTTTCAGGACGGGACGATTTTCTGCGAGCCGCTC
>BMAV01014671.1:41450-60815 GCA_019973955.1 Trichonephila inaurata madagascariensis | reverse complement strand
TAATAGTTTTTAATATTAATTTTGAATAATTTTAATGAATAATTAATGTTAAAAAATGTATTTATGGAATTTTAATGAATAAATAATTTTAATTAATAATTACTTATGTTTAATTAATATTAATTTTAAATAATTTAATGATTAATTATAAATAATTTTAAATAATAAATTTATTTATTTATTTTTTACTTTATAAAACACAAAATAATTACATAAATATAATGTAATATTTAATAAACCTTTCATTAATAAATTTATTTAATTTTAAAAAAAATAACCAAAGGAATTGAAAGAAAAAGATTTTTTGGGTGATTCGAACTCGGATCCACCCACACCGAAGGCAGACGATTTACCAATTGAGCCACTGGGCCGGTGGAGAAAATTGAAACTTAATTGTATAAAAGCTAAGCATGAATTTCGAAGGCTTTTTTCTCCGAATTGACTGGCCATTCGATGGAATTACATTAAGGATTGAACACCCTAAAGGAGTACTACTATTACACCAAATCTCGACTCGAAATGAATATCCTTAGTCGTGTCCTCTCCTTGTTAGTAAATTAACGCAGAATATACCAAATACAACTGCTGATAGCTGATAGACTAGACTTCAACAGTAGGTGTAAAAAAAATGCTAGCACATATTCCATATGAGTACTAAGTATAATATATGTGTAGATGTCACTTGGAGCACACAAATTAATATTGATGAGTAAAGAATTATATTGATATTATACAATAATTTTTTTAATAACAAATACAATATTTTTTAATTGTCATTACATAAAATTCATGCACATGTTGATGTATTTTAAATATTATTTTAAGATATATTGCAAGAGTGTACGTGTGCCAGTCTTCCATATTTTCAAAAATAGGCTATTCATCACTTAACCAAGAGATAGGGGTTTTTTTTAATTTTTCCAGAACTGAAATTATTTTGTTACTAAATATGCATAAAAATTAACATAAATTTTAAAATATAAGGTTGTGAAAGAGCATGTAATTTTCTCTGAGATAATCATTCTGATCTAGATATATTTTGTGAGAACTAATCTCTTAAACTGAGATGGAAAAAAAAGTAGCTTTTGTGTTGAAGTTCAAGAGAGGCCAACTTAAAATTATGCAAAAAAATACCAAGAAGTAGAAATTTAAAATTAAAAGCTAAGCAACAAGTTTCAAGAAATAAAACAAAAAAATGCCAGAAAATCATCATATTCCACTAAGATATATTACAATCAAAAGGAAAAATTTAAACAAAGTTGAAGAAAAAAATATCTAAAAAGAAATGGGAACTAATATTATACTGATTTACTACTGAACTTAATGCAGAAGTTGCACAGATAAATTCAGGATTCACCTCTTTGAGGCAATTAATGGAAATCACATTGAAAAAGAAAGACTGCTTCCGATATCTCTTTAGCAATATCAAAAGACAGAGATAACCTGAAAAAAAAACAAGGCAAAAAGGTTTTAAAAAAATACCCAAACAGACTTTATAAGACAGAAGGGTTGGCAAACTACTGCTCTCTAGCCATGTCTCTATGTTTGCAACTGTTCAGAATTCTAGCAATATGAATTATTAGAAAATAATTGTATCTATTAAAAATTATTCCTTTCCCTTAAAATTTTCTACTAAAAAATTTTTTCTTTGTTTGAGTCTACAATAAACATTTGACTGGATAAGATTTCTGTATTAAATTGTTTTCCTTTGACTAAGTGTATTGAAAACCAGTGAAGTACTAAAATGAACTCTAAAGCAGTAAATTTAAATTATTGGTAAAAATGCTGCCATGGGAAGATATTCCTCTAAGTGATTTCCAGCAACGTTTGCTTATTTCCACACATGAGTTAGAATGTGAGCAAGAAATATACAAAAAAAAAAACATTCTGTATTTTGTGTCAAGCATAAAGGGGTCAATAAGAAAATAGTTCAAATGACTTATATGCAGAGATATTCAAAGTCAATTTTAATTATTAATATGTTAACATGAAATTTCAGAATAAAGTTCTTATGATATTATATTGATAAGAATATTTTTTTCATGGCGCTTGACAATTTAATTTCCAACATGATATTTTAACAATATTTGTTTTTGCGTTAAATCACAGAAATATCTTTGATAGTTCTTAATTTTGGAAGGAATGGATAATTATGCTAATTTGTGTGAAGTTTTCTTTAAATATAAAAAATATTTTTTGGAGGGTTCATGGTTTTGCTGAAGTTGAAAGTGTATATAGTTATTATTGCAAAGACAAAATTGAAATCAACTAGAAAAGCACTGTGTGTCATATCTACCCTACGCATGCGTATTAACATGGGAAAATGTGAGACGAATTCTTTGGTTGCTCAAGCGAAGAAAATATTTGTTCATGGCCATGGCGCTACTGACCCACTCCTTGCTCTAAAAGAATATTTCCCATTTTTAAAAGAAATAGCTATACTTCTCTTCGAAACTAATATAAGAATTAATTTTTTATTCATATCTAGGAAGATCTTAAGTATAATATTCTCAAATAAGTATACTCTTGTGTCGCACAGTACAAAGACTATTCGATACTCTATAAATATGCTTATATTATTGCATAGATTAAAAAAATATGTATACTATATCACACACACAATTTTTTATCATTTTAATACGATACAAATATAATGTAAATTTTGTACTGTTTAGACAAAAATTAAATTCCAAATTCTATAACACTAAAAATATTTGTTTATTGCAAAATCATTATCAAAACAATGAATGATCATGTCCAAATAATTGTTTGATTCTTCAACCAAACTCCTCTACACTGCTAAAAACAATTAGGGCAGCACATGGATTTAACGAAATTCCACAACTATTTCTTCTGATAACTAATGGAAAACAAAACATCTATAATCTAAAATGTTGCAGAAAAAGAAAACTTGATATGCAAATCAACGTGCATGGGGTAAAAAAGGAATTAGAGCCAAAATCGAGATTTCGTTGTCTCAGTGTTGAAATTCAACCTTTCGGCTGTTCTTTTGAGAAAAGGGGACTGGAAATTGTCACGACCACGTGATCTACCGGAATCCATGGCTTGGTGTATTATTGGGAGAGTGAAATTCTGGCAAACACAAATAAGTGCTGTTGGAGTGGAAATAAGACTGTGGAATCAATTCTAAGGAACAGGGCAGGTTCGACAAAGAGACAGATCAACCGATATGCTTGAAAATGGGACTCAAAGTTTTCGAAATCGACTGCATCAGTGTATTGATAATGAAGGGCGACATTTAACAGGAATTGTGTTTAAAACTGTGTCCATTCAAATTTCCAATGCTGTGTGGTAGGCGGAAAATAACAATTAAGTCCAATGAAACATGTTTGATTGCATTTTCAAAAGAGGAAGTTCCCACCCTGTATTGAAATAAAATCCAAAAATGAGTTTAAATATTTTGATTTGGTCTTATAGTGGGATTTTTCCAATATTCTCAAGTGGTCAAGGTAACTTGTGGCATGAGTTCGAGCCTAGTGCCGCCGTGTAGGAGAGCGATTCACGTTAAATCTATCGAGGCTCTAACGTCCTCCCGTTTGTGTGGAGTAGAAGTTAGGAGAGGGGACGTCACTTGACCTTTGTTCAAAAGGACGAGGTCCGTCGCCAAAAGCCACTGCATAGTGTGACGTCACTATTCACTCACGTATTATCCTCATGTTGCGGTCCGCGTGAAATACCTGTCATGTGTATGTAGCCCGGTTGAGTACTCCTGGTCTAACTCATTGCACGGTAATGATTGCGAACTCGTTGCTGTTGAATAGTGAGTTCGAATCCTGATACCTCAATGTACCCGTCGTGTCTGGCTGGGTCGCATTCAATCTGTCCTCACGCTGTCGTGATGTGGTATGTTTGGAAAGTTGGATGCCAGCATAGGTACCGTTACTTTGCCGCTGTTCAAAGTAACGAGGTCCCTCGCTAACACCCTTCTTTTTATTCCAAAGTGCGACATTGATAGAAAATCAATTACCTGAATTTTCATGACTAATATTATTCAAACAAATAAATGTTAAGTGCATTGTTTAATGTTATTCATAAACATATTTTATGTAATTCTACTTTATTTTAAAATTAATCTTACGTATTTCGGGATTATTGTTAAAAAAAAATTCAAATGACCCTAAATGAATGCAAAAATTTAAATTTTTTTGAATGAACTTGCGTCGATACTAAGTAGCATTAATTTAAGTATTATTAATAACATCGTTTATTTTAACTGTAATTGTGAAATAAATTGAAAAAATAATTGGCATAAATATATATATCTTCCTAATTCTTACGGAATAGCGAATTCAGTGAACTAGAGAATCGAATTTATCAAAACGTAATTTCTTTGTATCAACAGGGAAATTTCTAAAAAATGCAGGAGCATGAACTTTTGTACACGAGAACGTAAAATATGGTAGCTGCATCGTAAGAAAACCATATTCCTAAGTCTTATTCTTAAAAAAGAAGTTAACAAATGTAGCAAAAGGAGAAATTTGCTTTGATAAGGAAATTCAATTATATAACAAAAGTGTGATGCAATAGAAAAGTCTTTTGCAAACCGTACATACTGATAAGGAAAAAAAGAAAAATGTCTTGCCATTCGATAAGACGAATGCGTCTCTTCAATACAGCATTATTACACTTTATACTAAGCTGGAAGAAATTTTGAAATAATCATAGTAAGAGCTTGCGTTAAAACTTAAATTATCCATTGAAACTCCAGAAAAATAATCAGCAAATTAATTCAATATGTCCAGGGATTCAAAAAAAGCAATAAACATTTTTTTTTCTTTTTTAATTATAAGAAAATGATAAACAATGAAAAAAACGAGAAAGGGAAGAACGAAGTAACCTAATGCGTGAAAATAAAAAAAGCTGTTAAAATTAGAAGAATGGAGTGGCAAATATTTTGTAACGACATTAAATTTATAAGGCATTCTCAACAAATGTCTTAATTTAATTAAGTAGATGGCAATTAATTGGGTAATTTAAAATTATCGCTTTAAAAAAAAAACCTTTTTCTTCATCGGACACCTCAAATTTATTTCCATAACATACAGTTTATAATTGCACACAAGAGTTAAAAATAAAAATTTATCGAGAGAAGAATGTGATTATAAAGTTTTAAAAAGGGTTTTATTAGATTCATGTTTCATTTATTTATTTTCTGGCGTTCCACTTTAGATACGTGGGGATCTTCAACCCACAGGCCGCAGATGGTGTTGCATTTTGTGTGACCAGCAGTGTAGTTTAATTGATAAGGATATCATGTAGTAAACAATGCAATATTTATAATAATGATTTCCAAACTTTTTCGAACTCACCATCGTTTTTGAACTAAGGTTCTTCTCGTGGCGTCTAGCTATATGTATAAGTGAGTGAGTGAATATTAACGTCACACTGTTCAGCTACACGAGGGTTTTTGGCGACGCACCACGTCATTTTGAATCATGGTCAAGTGACATGGATGACATCTGAGCTGGCACCCCCCTCTCCTAACTACCACGCCAACGGGAGGACAGATTTTTATGATTTACAGATTTTTATGTGAATATAATCACTGTTTTTTTAAGCAATTTCATATAATATAACTAAGATAAAGTACTCTATAATTTTTGTAAAAATTAAAATATCTCTTATCCTGAAGGTCTTTTCAAAAAGGAATAGCAAAGTAATACATCAAAATTGAAAATTTGCTCATTTACTATTTGTACAGAGCAGGCCCCGTTTATGTCACTTTTAACCCATTTTAATAGTAATAATTTATTTTTCACTTTTTATTTTAATCTTTTCGTCTTAAAATGTACTAAATGAATCTAAAAACCACAAAACCTTCACTTTTTTTTAAATAAAAGTTGTCGAATACTTTGAAAAAGACATGAACTGCTACAAAATCGCCGTTAAGTACAGACTATCATAACTACTGTTTCCGATTTACCCCACCGAAGTGAGGTCCAAAAATTATTCGTAGGCTCCTCTTTATAAGCGAAAGATGAGCACGATATTGCGAAACCTGGGTCGGCCGAATGTTGAAAAAAATTCACATATTTATATATATATATAAATATTTAAAAAAGTGGTGTAAAAAAAAGTTTCTTATTGAAGTAAAAGTTTGGTGAGAGCTTTTTAAACGATGATACTGATGTTATTGGAGAATGAGGTTTCTGGATTGCGACAGCAATCCTCAGCCCTCTACCTGGAAATGAGAATCATTGTGTTGAAAACTTGGCGAGGAGACTGGAGGGCGCGGCTTCGGAGAGAGCGGGCTAATGGGAAGGCTTTGTCAAGAAAGTTCATTCTCTTCACTGGTTGGCTGTTGGAAGTAAGCTTAGAATGACTGCACTAGTGGAAATTTAAGTTTAAAAGTAGAAATAAAATAATAAATAAAATTTAAAAGAATTTAATAATTGAGAATATATGAGTGCTAATAGGAGAGGTTTTAAGTTAAAAAGCGAAAAAAATTTATTTTTCTTAAATCATTGCTTCCATAAGGAGGCAAGTTTTTTCTTCGTCAGTTACGGAAGTTTTAATTTTGGTTAGTAAGTTTAAGAGCTTGGAATTTCTTTTTATTTGGTCTGAGATGATTGAAAATAGCTCGAAAACTAGCGTAAGATCGGAAACATCCTCGGAATTATCATTATCATTTTTTGTGACGTTTTGACATGGGATGATAATTATTATTTCGTTGAATATGTATTTTTTGTTACATTTTTTTTCCGTGGTTATTTTTACTTTATTTTCATTCCCAGAAATCTAATTTATAATGGATTATCTTAGAATGTGTCTTATCATATTTCGAGTATCATTTTTTACTGCGCTATCTGCAATCAGTAAAATTCTCTGCTTGTGCAACCAGTAAGAAATATAGGAGTTGAATGAAAATTATCGTAAGTTTATTAACCAAAAAGAAAAATCTAAAACTGTAATACATTTAATAAATTTATTTAACAAATATTTTTATATGAATTCACGTTTTAATTTGCCTCTCGTAAAATCATTAATTATATTATCAGAGTTAATGCGGAGCTTGACAAATCTTCACACAAATTTGTCGAATAAGTCTTCTCACATTTTACATCCATCTGTTTCATGTGTGGCAACCCCGAAGACGCAAATCGTCGATTCACGAGGAGTGGATCGAGACAGCGCTAATGCACTCAGATAGTTTTTTTAATGCAATACTAGCGCCATCTGTTACGCAATAAGAAAACTAAAATATATAATTGAATAGCTTTACTATTTTTGTTTCACTGTATTAATTGAACGATTTTTGTTGAAGTTCTTATTGCATTTTATTTACATTTTGGATAATTTTTACTTTTGGTTTCTGTTATTTCATTTTTTTTTTTTTTTTGCTTTATTTTGTTAATTGTTTTATTATTTTTCTGGTTATTTTAATTAGTCAATTTGTTTTTTAATTTTCTGTAATCAACTTTTTCACACTTATTGTTTTCTTAAATGGAGGCTGAAATGAAAGTGCATAGCAGAGACTTAATCTGCTCATTTTGTGACCAAGTCATCACTCACCCTTTCTGTTTGAAAAGGCATTTAAAAAATGGAGGAACATAATAACAAAAGAATTAAAATGATGGAATCCTCAACTATAAATATTATAGAGAGTGACAACGACCAGATTGAATTAAGTATGCATTTATTTAGGGGAATTATCTACAAGGGAGGGCTAAAATTTAGTAAAAAGTTATCGGGTGGTTGGATTCCACCAGGCGTCTCGTCGCTGCCTTCGTCTCGTCCCGTCTGACTCGTCTTTCTCTCTCTGTCTTCCCGCGCAATTGTCCTATTCGTCCGTCTGTCGTCTCTTTATCCTCGAACCGCCTTGTCCGCTAGGTGGCGCTCTTGGCCTTATGTCATTAAGGGAATATAGGAAGGATATGAGATAACGTGCACATCCATTTCTACAATATTAAAAAGAAGATTGAAAAACAACCTGGATATTTCTCTACACGAAAAAAAAGTTACGTTGTCGGTACACACAAAAATCCAACTACTGAAGAAGTAAACAATATTGAAGAAGGATTACTGTTAAATTCACAAGAAATTACATCTCTCAATACAGATTTGACCATACTTATTGTAATCAAAATAAATAGTTCTTCTAACTGGAGGCTCCTGCTCTCAGTTCAGTTAATAAATAAGATTAATTTATTTTCATTTTTGTGGTTCTTTGTTCTCTCTTTCAGTTATTCACATTTAACTACCGGCATAAATATGCAATTAAACTATGATATACTGTTGATTATAATTGATCTCAATAGATTGTAAAGTGTGTGTTGGGAAAAAATAGCTTAGATGTTATATTAATATAATATTAAAACATGTACATATGGATGTAATAATATTATATTATATTGAGAAAGTTATTCTTAAAGGATACTTTTAAAAAAACCACTTGATAAGTAGACATATTATATATGAAGTTTATTAGTCACTATGCAATCGCATTCGTTTTTATGTTCCTTACGCTTCTGTCAACCGATACTGTGTGAAGTCCATGATACTAAAAATTATTTACAAACAGAGGGAATAAATATCCATGGATGTGCTAAAAAGTACGTGCTTTACAGAGCGTATTAAAAGCAAAACGAGAGGAATTCTTGGATGACGCTATAATATATGCTAAAAATTTATGTGAAGAGCTTGAAATTTCTTTTCAACCCCCAAGACGAATCAGGAGGAAGCATATATTTAGTGACGGAAGTAAAGATGTACGAAGATGACTTAAGGCAAACAATGTTTTCTTCAATAGACAGAGTAACTGCTGAAATTCGAGAAAGATTCCAACAGTTGCAGAATCTAGCGCATAAATACGCTTTTTAAGACCGGAAGTGATATTGAGCATGGACGAAACTTAGATCAAACTCCTCAAGACATTAATAAAGAAGAATTCCAACTTGAGTGCGTTCGTCTACAAGCTTTCGTGGCTGCAACAGACCCAAACTGTAAAGAAGAACTCATTAGGTCCGGCTTTCTGAGTTTATTAAAATATATTACTGAGTTCAAACTTGAATGGCTTACCGAACATTGTCACAATGTTGAGAATTTCTTTAACATCTACCGTCAGTAATGCCAGTTGCTAGAGAAGCTTCTCCAAGCTAAAATTAATCAAAAATTATCTCAGATCGACTATGTTCACGTTAAGGCTAATAAATTTAGCTATTCTGGCAATTGAACATGACACATGCATATTGATATTGATAATTGTATAAAAGATTTTGCTATTAAAAAAAACACGAAAAGTGCATTTTTAATCAATAAAAAAATTTAAAGCTTCTTTTTTTTTTTTACTTTTACTAATTTTCTTGACTAATAATCAAAATAGAGAGGCGACAAATTTCCGGTCGGCCCCAGGCAGTGAAAGCCCACGCTGCTCTACTGGTTAGGAATAAATGTATGACAGGACATCAGAAATTAAAACCACTAGTTATAGGTTAAGCAAAACTCCAAGATGTTTCAAAGGCGGAAAATCTTTGGAAGTTGGTTATAACTTTAACAAAAAAATCTTGGATGACGTCCCCTGCCAATGTTAAAGAAAACAATCAAAAATTGAAAAATGTTACAGTTTTTTACTTGCCACCAAACACTACATCAAAACTGCAGCCAATGGATCAAGATATGGTGATAAGAAGTTTTAAAGTACACTATCGTAGAAGGAAACTGCGAAAAATTATCACTGCTCTTGAAAACAATCAATTCGTGCCAAATATCAACTTACGGGTAAGTATTTCAAAAATTTCGAAAGCGTGGAACTATGATGTCACAAATTGTACCATTCATAACAGTTTTGCCGAAGCTGGGTTCTTTGTGAGCTGTCAGAGTTCGGTAAGTACTGTTGACGAAGACAATATTCCCTTAGAAGAAACGAAAAAAATATGGGTACAACTAAAGAAAAAAAAACCAAGAAATTACGAGGATGTGCTGCTTGGGATGATTTTCTTACCCTTGATTCTGAAGATGAAACCTCTGTATCACTGAGTCGGATATTTTGTGAGCAAGGTGAAAAATAAAAACAATACTGCAATGGATTACAATGAAGACGAAGATGAAAATGATGATAATGCAGAATCAATAAACCTTCGTATGATGAAATGATACATTCAGAAACAACTCTGCGTGGATTACAATGTGAAAAAAATATGCATGAGGGATTTTTGATGCATTGCAAAGAAGTGGGGCGTATTATGAGACAAAGCATTTTTTCAAACAAAAAAACTCAAACAAAACAGATTTTATATCTAATTAAATTTAAGGACGCATGCATTGTTTTAGAATTTATAGTTATAAAATAATGCACATATTTAAATTACATGTATGCTTTAACCCCTTAACGCTCGGTAGTATCTCTCCGAAACCACCATTTCCTAAAAAATACCTCTAAACGCGCAGTGGTATTTGAATGAAACCAATAGTTCTACTGGTATCTTTTATCTTTCATAGAAGATACTAGATGTCAGCACTTTACAAAAAACTCTTCTTTCTGTGAGAAAAATGCATCGTTTTAAAAACTTTTTTTGAACACTTTCAAAAAAAGTTTCTTTAGCAAATAAAAACAGATAAATATTCAAAGTAAGTTATGTACATTTTTGTTGCATATGCTGTTCATAGCATAACTAATTTTTAGAAAATGATAAATTATAAAAAGAACTGCCTCGTAATAAGTCTTCTAAGTGGTGGTTTCATAGGGATACCACCGCGCGTTTAGAACATGAAAACTGTCCGACTTGTAGCACTCACGCGTAAGAGATATTCCCTCTTGTTTTTCTTTTTTCTGACTCAAGCAGTGAAGTAACTAATAATTTATGGGTTTTTTGCCATTGTTTTGGTGGAGGGGATTTTGTTTATATTGAAATGGTGATGTTTTTCTCGAATGGAAATTTTTTCTCATCTCATTTACGTTCTTTTTATACTGAAGGGAGGCCGAATTTTTTTATTTTTTTTTTTTTTTTTGGATGGTGAATATATGTTCTAATATAGCTGATACTATTTTTTTTAATATTATTTTTGCTTACCTCTTTCAATTAAATTTGCTAATATTTAATCTTTTGAAGATAATTTTTATCAGTATTATTGCATGTTTTAATAATTTAATAATAAGGAAGCAATGAAAAATCTGGCTATTGAAGTTGATTTCAATCTCTTATAGTTATATTTTGTAAAATTTAACATTTAAAATGTAATTCTAATACTTAATATTGCATGTTTTAGTAAATTTATTACAAAATATATAAAGAATAATCTTACAAATCTGATCCAAATCATATATTGTTCATCCGAGAGTTATGTCGTAAGTGCGCAGTGGTACTCCTATGAAACCACCTCCCCCTCGGGGGGGGGGGGAATGTACTGTAATTTTTTTAAAGGTATTTTCTCTGTTCTTAGGTTCTATACATAGCATTTATTAATTTTATTTTGAAAACTTCAGCGAATTTATTTTTCCACGCGTCAAAGGGTTAAATTAGAGAAAATGTTTTTAAAATACATTAATTTTTGTATAAAATTAGTTTGTAAATGTTGAAGATACAGTATATTCCCCGACATTTTTTTTTTTTTTTCTAGTTTTCCTTGCAGTTTTTCTTTCTCTTTTTTTAATGTGTAAGATATATAAAATAAATAAATATTACAATTTACAAAAACGTCTTAATAATTACTTTTTTTTAATACATAGTGTTTATTAGTTTAAAATTTGTTTCGTGTGGTTTATAAAGTATATTGGAAGATGAACTTCTCTATAAAGAATTTTCCATGCAACGAACTTTTTTTTTGGGGGGGGGGGGATTTAACGACTTCGTTAAATAGAGAGGCCCGACTGTATATATATAAGTTAATTGACTCAAATGGAAGTCTAAAGCTGTCACCGATTTACGGCAGCGAAGTAAGTTTAAGCTTGCTTTGTAGGACTCTAAAACCATCCTTTTCAGCAGAAAAAGTGCGCATAATAGTGTAAGAGAAGATTGTGTAACACTGTTTGAACTTACAATTCTAAGAAATCATATAAGTATTCAAAAAAAGAAAGACACATAAAACTGTAAGCCTAAACGTTTTATTTTTGTAAATATAAAAAAGGCGATATTGCGAATTTTCACTATTGTGTTGGTATACGCTATTGAATTAAAATACCCTACATACTATTGAAGTATATTTTACTGAAGAAAAGACGCTTTATTAGGAGCTTCTCAGCATTCAAGTCATTCTCCATCTCTGTTAGTTTCTTCATGAGATTTCTCAACCACTCATTCCATATCATCAACCATGTCGCAGTCTCTCATTCGTTTCCTTAAGATGTCCATTATTCAAGGTCAACAGCCGTTCATACTCACGCCGATTAGAGCCTCTTTAAGGCATCATTGTCACTAGAATCGGTAGGGCCACTTTCTAGGCACATTAGTAACAAAAATGGGAAAGCCTTCTTTGAGGCGTATAGAGTCACATAATTGAGAAATCCTGCTTTGAGGTGTATAAAGTCACATAAATGGGAAAGCCTTCTTTGAGGCATTTGCCATCATATAAGGAACAAAGGATTTTAAAGGGGTCACTTTGTTCCACAATTACACCTTTTCCACACATTAAGGCGTTAGGAAGACGTATATATGTCAAAGATGTACATGTATCTATTTATTACTTATTAATTCAAAAATAAAAGACCGCAGTGGTGATTAAAGACAAAAACACAAAACACATAGAACTATATACAAAAATAGATGCGAGTAAAGTCTCGAAGGATGCCTTGGTCTTGTCTGTTTTGTAGCAATAATGAGGTTCAAGTGTAGTATAGGGGGGCCACTTGGCGCAGTCCATTTTTTTGGCGACTAAAAGTGTTCGCCAAGGTACTTTTTTCGGAATTATTTATTATTTATTTTATAATGAATTCGATATCTCACCATAACATGAAGATAAAAATCGCCAAATCCAAAGAAAAATAACCAAATCCGAAGTGCCCCCCCTATACTACACTTGAACCCAATAATGATTGAAAATATTCCTTTTTAAATTAATCGTATATATTTAAGTTGGATACTGGCTGCAATGATGTTCGGTATTGCTTCGTGAAATTATTGAATATGGTGTGATGGTTTGTTGCAAAACATTGTTATGAGGAATTTATTTTAAGTTCCAGTGGGGCTGTGAATCTTGTTGTAAAAGACGTTTCGTTTGGTGCCATTGGCAAAGGTTTTGGTTGTAGTTTCTGTTAAGTTTTATTGTCTTGCGTGATTTTCGGAAAGGCTTGACCGTTTTTATTATAATATCTATGGCTTTTAGTTGAATGCAGATTAGAAAAATGTTTTATGGAAGTGTTTCATCCGGATTCATGGGACGAAATTTCTTCCCACAGAAAGGATTGTTGGTATAAGCGTAGGCAAATGGATTGTTGACGAGTCGGGGTGCCTGAAGAATGTCAATTGACTCGTAACATATCAGTTCAAACTGCTGCAGATTGCAAGTGCAGATTATTTCAGACTGTGTTTTTCTTCAAATTAACATCAGCTGTCTGGATATACAATTCTCTTAACGTGGTATTGAGAACAATTGCAAAAGTATAAAAGCAGTTCCCGATAAAGAACTGTTCAATCATGGAAAAGCAAGACAGCAAAATAGCCAAACACGCAAAAGTGATTGGAAAGGTCACATTCTTGACAAGATTTTTCAAGATTTTTCTCTCAGACTTTTTTAAGACTTCGCAAGACACAAACTCACAATGAATAAATTAATAATAGATAACAAAATAGATATAATTATACCTTCGTTGCTTATTTTTGCGCCATTATTGGTCTACAACAGAGATTATTTTATTTTCAAATATATTTATAGAAGCGTTGTTCTCTTTTGTTGTACAGATCTACGGAAACAATTGCGTTTTTCAATTGTTTAACCTAATCCTATTATTACCAAATTTATCAAATATTTCTTATCGATATGAGTTTCTTTGAAAAAAATTAAATTACATAGAACGTTTATATATTATATGACAGTGTACATATAATATGACGCGTATGATCTTATAAAAGACAAAAAATATGATTTTTAGAAGATTGAAAAGTATCGTTTTCTCTGACTTTTTAAAAAGAAAATCATCACAGGAATTCAAATTGCACTTAAATATTTTTTTAACATTTTTTTTTTTTTTTTTTGATTTCATCGAGAGAAATGTTTGAAATTTTGAAAAATGCTCTTCCTAAATATTTTACGATCAATAATTCTAAGTATAAATTCTGCAAACCTTTATAAATATGCAGAAAATAACACAAATATTTTATTATGAAGACACACACTGTAAAAAAATTGAAAACTCCATTTATCACATCAAAGATTCCACAAATATTTAACGCTTTTTATTATTTATAATTTATTAAATATTAAACGAAAAAATCATAAAGCGTAAGAGCTATATGATGGTTTTAAGCAGGTGTTGTAACTCGTGGTTGAACTACAACAATGGTTCCCAATCTTACTGGACCCATTTTACATCAAAAATTTTACCATGGATCCACTAGTGAAATAACTTTATTTCAATGCAAAATTTTATAAATTGCCAAATTTAACTTTGATCTCCTGAAAATGATAATTGAAAATGTGGGAAAATGATATAGGTAAATATTATATAAGATTTTTTTATAAGTATTAACTTTATCAAAAGTGTAACTTGGGTTACTAAATTTATAAGCAAGAATATATCACACAATTGTATTCAAATATAGTTGCGTAACATATAAAGAATAATACAACTTTCTGATTAAAACTAAGCAAGATTTTTTGCATTTACTTCACAACTCGGGATCATGCCCAAAACAGAACTAAACTGTTGACTCTCTAGATCAGTGATACTTAATCTGCGGCCTGCTCCGCCGGCCTTTTCTGAGTGGCCCAGTCATGTCCCATTTCACTAAGAAATTTAGTTATTGGAAAACAATGTACTAAACAAGCAATCAAATCTATCAATTTTGCTATCAATTTGCCCTTTTTGATAGTAGAATGTAAGCAAGAGAGGCTTAGTGAAGATGAAAGAAAATCGAAACTTACCCCAAAACTCAGTAAGAAATGTATAAAAGTAAATACTTTTTGTGTGTGTTAAAAAGAAATTTTAAAATAGTATTATAATAAAAGCCAAAAATGTGTGTGGGAGGTTTATTATTTTGATAAATTTTACTCTATGCAATGTTGATTTGGCCAAGCTTATGTGTATCTTATAGTGTTTTTTTTTCACTATCTTCACGTTGTGGCCGACGTGAAGTACCTGTCATGTGTATGCAGCCTGGCGAGAAAAAAGGTTGTGTAACCCTGCTCTAGATGCACATTTCTTTTATTCTGCCATATTTTAGACATGTTATCAAACTAAAATTGTTCAATGATTCCGTTCTTATTTAAACTTTGATAGATGGTTGCCCCTTGATCAGCCCGTGTAACGCTTGTTATTGCTTGTATTTTATGTGTATCTATCTATACTACTTTACTTTAGAGTTTTTTAACAGGCAAAAATCATAACTTATTTATTTTAACGTACTCGTACATAACAATGGAAATTAGTCACAAATATTTTTTTTTCCTTAAGCCTTCATATATTAAACCTTAACTTTAGGGGACTACGGGGACAATTTATCTAACGTATTCCACGCACAGCTAAATGAATTTTAATTTGCCACGGACTCCTTCGGCCTTTACAAGGACCCCCAGGGCTCGGTAGGAACCCTTTTGGGAGCCTATGACCAAGAACACGTCTTCTAAAAGCAGAATATTCACATTTAAACTGATCCCACTGTCGTCGACTTACACTGGACGAGACATCTAGTAGCATCAGCTTTGGATAACCCATTTCCATCCATTCAATAGACTGCTGTATTAACGTGGGTGAGAGAGAGATTGGATACTTCTTCTACTAGACATTACTAGGCTCTTATTACTCTTCTGGATATTGGGAACGAAATTACCGACAACTATTGAAATCAACAATCATGTACAAAAAGTACACACGAAGTTGCAAAAGTTTGATTTTTATACATTTTCTACAATTCCTACATAGATGTCTATTTCTTTAAAATAAAAACAATGCCTAACTTTTTTTTTTTTTTTGCATTAATTTTCTTCAAGTTTATTACTTTTATTCATAAAAAAATATTTTTGTTTTGTTACTGCCATTTTCTTAGTAGTGAACTTTGAAAACGTTGTACCTAAGCTT
The DNA here is from genome assembly GCA_019973955.1 of Trichonephila inaurata madagascariensis. Lineage (NCBI taxonomy): Eukaryota > Metazoa > Arthropoda > Arachnida > Araneae > Nephilidae > Trichonephila > Trichonephila inaurata. Next base: position 44,626 of record BMAV01014671.1, on the reverse strand, counting down.
TTGAAGACCAGTATATAACATACATGGGCTTATGATGAATCATTTAACTAAGAGACTTATTTAAAAATGATTATTGATGCACTCATCATTGAAAGGCGAGCGTTTTTTTTTCGGCACCATAATGGATGAAAAGACCAAACAAATTACGAGGGTAGTCCCATAAGTACCTAGCCTGACCGAGAGATGTTGTTAGTTGTTTGAAAAATATCACTGTATTAGAAAGTATGCAATCTATAAAGCTTATTCTTCAAGTTTGAAGACGCCACGTTGTTTAGTATTTGTTTGGCAGCCATCAATATATATATAGTGAACGTTTTCAGTGAGTTTGTGAAAATGGAGAAAATTGGTCATCGTTATGTGATGCAATACTTTTATTTGAAAGGCCTGAACCCAACCAATATAAAAGATGGATTAGATTCTACTCTGGGTGACTCTGCTCCTTCGTTTACAACAGTAAAATATTGGGTAGCAGAGCTTAAACGAGGCTGTACGAGCCACCAAGACAAGCCTCGCAGCGAATGAGGTGACGACTCCAGAAAGGGTGAAGAGAATCCACAAAGCAGTACTGGATGATCACCGACTGAAAGTGCGCGAGCTAGCAGCCATGGTAGGCATTTCAAGAAGTGTGGTACATCGCATATTATCTGATAATTTAGATAGGAGAAAGTTGTGTGCAAGATGGGTGCCGTGTTTGCTCACACTCAAGCAAAAACAGTGTCGTGAAGATGCTTCAATTGAGTGTTAAGCGAAGTTTCGCAGCAAGCAGAATTCTTGCACCGTTTCATAACCATGGATGAAACATGGGTCCATCACTTCACACCGAGACAAAACAACAATAAAAACAATAGACTGAAAAGGGAGAATAGACTCCAAAGAAGGCGAAAACCGTTCCATCTGCAAGCAAAGTCATAGCATCGGATTTTTGGGATATGCGTGGGATAATTTTCATTGATTATCTTGAAAAAGGAGAAACTATCAAAAGAAAGTATTGCACGAACTTATTGCAACGTTTGAGCTAAGTAATCAAGCAAAAACGGCAGTATTTGGCTAAAAAGAAAGTGTTATTTCATCAAGACACAATGCACCTGGTCCCAAATCCGTTATTCTAAAGTCCAAAATTAATGAATTAAATTTTAAATTGCTACCTCATGCACCCTTTTCACCAAATTTAGCCCCTTCGGATTATTTTTTATTCCCAAACTTGAAAAAATGGCTCAGTGGTCAAAGATTTTCCAACGATGAAGAAGCGATATCGGTAGGTAATGGATATTTTGAGCAACAATCAGTTATTATAAAAAGGGTATCGAACTTATTGAACATCGCTGGGAAAAGTGCATGGAGCTGCAAGGAGTTTATGTTGAAAAATAAATATATTTGTTCCTAAAATTTTTTTGTATTTTCGAAATTGGGTAGAGTACCTCTGGGACCACCCTCGTATATATGTTGCTAATATTAAATGTATAATATATATAAATACCGACTCTATCGGTCATCAATAATAATTTAAATAGGTATTTGATATTCTTAAAATATCTGCCTTTGAAAAATACGTGAAGAATATACGCGATTACACCATCCATAAATACTTAGGGAAGGTATAAAACACGTGTCTAAAACTTAAAATGCTTAGTTCACAACAAAATGTTACATACTGAAATATCCAAAGTTGTCTTTTAAGTAAGTCAAATCCTTTTGCATCTGTTTTCAGATAAGTTACTCAAGGTTTTGCAATTTAAATATTTTTTAAAAAATTTTTATCTTTGTTCTGTTCCGATATATTTTTTTATTATTATTCTTATCACTCTCTACAAAGCATGCAAACATCGGTATGCAAAGGATCACTAAAAAAATTGAAAGATTTTTTCTCGGAAGTTTCTTTTGTAATTTTTCCACAGACAAGTTCTAAGTTTGTGGGAAAGCAAGAGCTTGTTCCGCGAATGAACACACCAGATGTGTATGTGATTTCTATAGGTGACCGAGATGAGCTGACGTATTTCAGCATTTGTCTCATTAATGCTTTAAAGGAGCACTATAATATTACACATAACCTAGTTAAGCGATAATTACGGTGAAAACAGGAGGAATGATTTCAACGCTACAAAAAGGTAAAAAAAAAAAAATCGACATTGTATTTGGGTGCGGCAGAGTCGACCCAATCGAAGGATCATAAGTCGCACATGTTTATTGCTTTATTGTACACAAATCGCAACTGAAACGATCGCTACAGATATTTATTCAATGGGTTAACTAGAGCTGAATCATTTCATTGCATTTCTCAACCAGTGCGTGAAATTTATTGTTAGCATTTCAACACATGAAAGTGTTTGATTGGTAAAGCTATTGCTTTAATAGAAAGTGCTAAGGTAATCAGAAAACACAATCCTACATTTTGGAACTATTTTTATTGCATATTTATTATTTTTTTATCTCATAATCAATATGTAATGTTTCGTAATCTTAAGCCTAATGTATTAATAATATTCTTATAATAGTTTGTGTAAGAGAAACTTCCATTTGAAAGTTCTCAAACATAATTTATTTAATTTATTTAATTAAATTATCTTTTGTATATTACGAGAGGAATTTTCTCTTTCGTTTCCTTAATGAGTTGATAAGTTCCCGCAAAGATCAACGGATCATCATACTTTGGATTGGAATGTAAAACAAAACAAAATATTTCCCAAAGTGCATAATTTTAAGTTACTGTTATATAACACACTCCACTATATTAAAAATATTCTTCTTGTCTGAATTTAAGAAGTAAAGGGAAAAATTACGTTTCTTCAAGTTTCTTCACGTCACAGGTATATGGATCTGCAATAGATCCTCCATCCCCTATCTGATAAGTATTTTGGCGCAGACAAGTGGAAAACCTGAGTGAGGGAAAAATTATTGAAAAGAGCCACATATATCTATAGATGAAATTAAAAAATAAATTGTTCGTGAGATTAAAAAAAAAAAAAAAAAAAAAAACGGTGTGAAACATTTTTTTTCTTAATTCTGCATTTTACTTCCTAAATGAACATTAGGTTGAATCAAGGTTATAATAGAGGAAAAATGTATTATTAATTGAAACTTACTTATGTGGGAAAATGTTCTACGATAGAGATCAAGAAAAAAGTAATTGAAGAAATACACTGCTGGCCACCGTAAATGCAACATCAAGAAAGACAAGA
>BMAV01014671.1:0-19755 GCA_019973955.1 Trichonephila inaurata madagascariensis | reverse complement strand
GTTTTTGGAGAGGGGATAAAAGCAAACATTAGATTTATGCATTAATTTTTAATATGAATTATTGGCTCAGTAAATATTTTTCTGAACATTTTTGGCATTGCATCAAATTGGGAATTGTCAAGAAAATGTTAGAAAATCACTGATTTTCATTCAAATCATATGAATTCATTGTAATGCTAAGTTTTATTTATACACATACTAAATTTCTGTAATATATTTTGCATAATGTATAAGCTAGTAATTTTTTAAAGAAATTGATTTCATGCTGATTTATTCAGTAACTGAAGGTAAATTTAAATATGAGCATCATCCCTTAAAAATAAAAAACTTTTATATCAATCAAGTAAAAAATTTGACAAATCAATCATTCTTAAAATAGAGAGAATTTTTAATTCCTAAACTTATTTTTTGATACTCAATCATACAAACGTTTGCATAAGTCTGATGATTATTTGTCTAAGCTCATGTTTTTTTATTGTAAATTTGTTACTGTTTTAAAAGCATTTTACTTTTTGTAACAATTTAGGAAGGATCTTGCTTCCTTAAGAATTTCCTCCTCATGAAAAACAGCTTAAAATATCAAAAATGTTCAAACTTTGCTTTAATAAAAATATGTATGTCTTTCAATAGTTACTTGTGCATGAAATGTTTAGAAATTCTTATTATCCCACAATTTGAGGCACATCCATCTTTCTGTGGATACATGTCATAAAAATGAATTTAAACTTGTCATAGTCGATTTTTTCTATTGTTCCATTTTGACCACAGTGTGCCTCTGATTTTAACTATATGTTGGGTCAACTTCAACACTTAAGCAGTTGACTCCAGAGTCTCTAGCACAATAACCAATTTTATGGTGCAAACACTGTCCATATTTATGGTTATCTTTTAGTCGATAGCTTAATTACTCCTTCATTATTCTCATGACACAATCACGACACAGTTTCTAGTGGACTGGCTTTATTTTTTACTCACAACACTTTTTACATTCATATCAGAATTACTGGGCATGCGCAGTTNAATAATTCTTTATAATATAAGTACTGTGATGTGACTTGTTTTAAGACATGCAATTGCTTTATTTTTTAGGGGACAAAGTACAATTTAATGGACAAAAATTAAATTTTTTTTAGCCTAAATTATTTTTTATGTAATATTTTATAGTCTCACAAAATTTGAAACCTATAACTTTAAAACAACCTACACTTATAGTAAATTTAATGTCCATCTTTTTTCACATTCTAAATTAAAAATTTAAACTGATTTATTTTAGAAAGAAAAAAAAACAACTAGATGCTAAAGTTTTTCCTGTTGTATCAAATGTTTTGATATTATTCCTAACTATTACTATTTGTACATGTAACAAAAGTTGGTACACATTTACATATTTTTTTAAAAATAGTTGTGAATTTAGAATTTAAGCATTTTTTAAGGAATTTTCAAAAGCATTTATAAAAAAAATATATTTTACAAATATCATTTATGTTAGCAGAAAACCCATACCAACTTTTGTTATGCATAGTTCATAGAGCTTGTAAATCAAATTTCATGTGTATAAGTCAATTTTTGTGTAGGAGGAACAGTGTTTAAAAATTTCTTCATAAGTTAAAAAAATTTTCTTTTAAAAGTTATCTTTTTATTGCATTTTGAGCACATAAATTTGTTCTACGAAATAAGTATATATAAATTACAAGCTAAAAAATTGTAAAAACCACTTAAACGAATATTTTAATGTAAATTGTACCGTGTCCCCTTAAAGAAAAGACATTAAGTTAAAAATAATGGAAATGCAGTAGAACGTCATTTATCCGAATCAATTGGGACCAGACATCGTTCGGATTTGCGATCATTCGGATAACCGAATGTGATCCATGCAGTATATGAAATCAGACACTATACAAATATTGAAAATCATCACATGCAGGAAACGTGCTTGAAGAAAAAGCAAATTAGGTGCAAAATATCACAATTTTACCTTTATTCTGGAAAATAAGCACTTATTTTTCGCTGTTCCGTTATACACCCTTGTCTTGCCAGGTCTCTGATTCTCTTGAGCAGCAGTAGTTGAGTAGGACATCACTCTGACTGTTGTTCGTAACACTTCATAGCTGTCTGTAACAGAGAAAATGCGTTAACATTTGATGGACCCTTGCTACTTTCATTGTTGTTCACAAAAAAAAAGGGTCCGGATAATAAACGTTCGGATAAAGGACGTTCTACTGTATGTAATAATATGCATGAGGAGAAAATTCTTTAAAAATGGAGTACTTTTTTGTACATCTGTATATATGTGTTTTGTATCAGTTGTGAAATGTTGTATTGTGTATTAAAATGTAAAATATTGCTGATTTTTCAGTGTTTTGTGTTTCTTTGAAAAGGCTTCAAAGGTGTTTTTATTCAGCTCTTAAGGCTATGGGTTAAAACAATATACAGTCAGATTCTGATGTAACGAATTTTTCTCTTTCCCTGATTCAAATGAAAGTAAAAATCCCTATTTAATGAATAATATACCCTGAATTAACAAATTATTTTAATGGCTGGAAATTTTTTTTTTATTCGTGTGTGTTAGAAGAAATTGGGTTTGTTTTTTGAAATGACATCCTTTTTATCTGGAAAAGAAAAGAGATTTTTCTTGAAGGAAGCAAATTTTGATGGCAAAGGGTGCAGAGCATTATTAGACTTTACAGGTGCAGATGAATTATGAGTACACTATCGTGTGAGTTTTAAATAGGACAGGAAACTTCTTTCTTACTTCATCCCACTCTACAACGCAGGGGATGTCTTAAGATTTCAACGATTATGTTACATTTGATGACGGTCTTCCTATCTGTTCAACTGAGGTTCAGGAATCTTGATTTCTCGGAGCTAACGAATAGCGATTCTCATGCAGAAATTTATATTAAAACTGTTACATTTTCTAGTGCTTTACATTGTTTAGAAACTGTGAAAACATACCTTATGTAGCAGGATGTAAAGGGCACAATGTTTTCTTCTCTGCAGAAAGTAAAAAAGGACTCTTTCGAGTTAGGAATCAAAAATATTGTCAAACATCTATCAGTCAGTACTTTAAAAATTTAGAATTACCTGATGCGTAAGAATTCACTAGTAGTATTTTTAGTTATTGAATTAAAAGCGTAAAAGTTCTAACTATGGATATTTTTATGTAGTTGCTTTTTTAGAATTTCCAAAAGGTAAATGCAACAAATGGTATTTTGTTTGAACCCCAATACAACGAATCACCCCGATTTAGCGTACAAAATGCCCGGTTGCGATGAATTCGTTAAATCGGGGCCTGACTGCATATATATTGAATGAATGGAAGTGCAGAAATAAGAAAGGAAGAACTTTTACTCAAAACAAACTTCTAAGTTTGAAAGGATATTTTTGGACTTTTAGTGGCAATCCGAATCATTTATTAAGACTTTTAATAGCGAAATATTACCCTTCTATTCTTTAAAAATAATTGTATTTTGTATTCATTACACAGGCCTGCAAAATTAAAGTTTTTTTAAAAATAAAAAAGAAATTTTCGGTGATTTTTATGTAATTTGGTATGCTGATTTCAAAAGGAACCACCATTTTTCCCCTCATCACATCAGGATTTTTTGTTAACTCGATATCGATATTTTTACTAAAATTCTGTTTGAAAAGGAATTTCCTTGAAAAATTTAGCACGTTTCAACTTACAACAGTAGTTTTTATCCAGTTAAATCTATGCAAATATCGATTCTTGATGAGGCAAATTGATTTTTCAGTTAGCGGATGAAAGCCATTGTCCCTGTATCTCAAGCGTTGCTGCTTGAAAAGAGAAAAACAAATTTCCTTGATGTTTAAACCTTTTATGACCAATCATGGTACAGTTTCTAGATAAAAAAATCAACATATTACTTTAATTAGCTTTTATTAAGGTAATTTATATAAAATAAACGATTGACCTAGAGGAGCAAATATTATGTTTGTGTACATGAAAGTTTGAAATAAATTTTAAATTACGTGACAGAAAAACAAAGTTTCGATTTCAATGCGTACTCGTTTTTCCTTTGAAACTTCTTTTTGATGTTCTTTTATATTCAATCTGGACCTATCTCGTGTTAACATTTTACAGAAGTCGGTGAGCTTGGTTTTATCCAGTCCTCTTTGATCTTTGATGTCTTGTTGGAACCTTTTATCCTATTCTTTGCTGGCTTATCCTTAATTTTCGGGGGAAGAAGTTCACAGGTAATTGAAAGAAATGTCTTTTGACCCAAGCTTTTGTGCCTTTTGTTGTATTGTGGTAGTCTTAAATTCTTGATCCTTCATAAGCTTGCTTGGGCCAATAGATTCCGTTTTTCTCAACTTGGCTTCGGATAAATCAGGAAACTTTTTGCAAACAATCATCTTTTGGAATAGCCTTGGCAAACTGCTTCATTTCACCTAATCTTATTTGCACAGGGTTTAACAATACATCTTTCGGCTCAACTAAGTTGTTCAGAATATCATTCTTGGTACCTGGCTTAAGATTGTATTTCCGGTCATTCTGTTTTGACCCAGCGTTGAGTACAGAAGGTCGTTCGCACTTCATGGAAACGATTTTGATAGTTAATTTTTATCAATAAATACCGTATTTTTTTGTGGAAAATTGCTTTTATCTGATAACCATGATTTTTGACAATAGAGCTCTAGCTCGAATTTTTCATGAAAGTGAACATTTCTTAGTACTGTAATATTCCATTTCTCTTGAACAGGTTTCCAAAGTCCACACCAGTGCTCCTGGATCCCATTTTTCTAAGCCTAGTTTTAATAAATCAAAAGTCAATTGGAGAANTTCATCATTTCACTAAAACAGTTCGGGGATTTGATCAAATTACTTACTAACATAAGGGAAATGACCTCAAAAAGAGACGTTATTTTAACATCTTGCGTGAATTGATCATCTCCCTTAGGGATTCGATGAAAGTCCTAATTTCAACATTTTCCTGCGTCAGATAAACTTTCTCTCTCTCTCTCTTCCTGTTTTTTGATGCTTTCTTTGCTAAATAAGAGGCAGTTAACTTATAGACGTGCGACTACAGGCTTTGAAGCTTAATTTTATCAATGACCTTTCCATATAAGGCTAGAATTTCTTCTACCAAAATTGGGGGTTTAAAGTATTCTGCTGACAGTAGATTGAATTAACTTTGTCTTTACTTGAGATTTTTTTGATTTTTAATTTGCCGTTGTTACAAAATCCTGCAACTATCATGAATCTCTTTGGAAACTTTTCTGTATACTGATGAAGCCATTTCGTACAGTCATTCCCGTCAGTTGAGCGATAGAAAATTGATCTTTTATTACAAATATACTCATTTCTCATCCAGTTTTACCACAAATTAGCAGATAGGTGTTTTTCATAGGATTTTCTACAATTCTTTTTTTCTTTCAGCAATATATTTTGGCAAAAGCAGATGATCTTGAGATTTAAACATCTTTTTTAACTTTAAATCCTTACGAATGATTTTATTTACAGTGCCGGAAGATATTCCTAGGTTCGATGCAATGAATTTTTGTATGAATGGATTTTCTTTTAGGATCAGAGGCTTCACTTTCTTGACAGTTGCTTGCTTTCGAACAGTCATAGGATGAGGTTCTGCCATCATTTTTTCCTTTTTACTTTCAGCAAGACGTTTTTCTCCTTCCAAATTTGATTTTTTTTAAATACCTTTTTTTTTTAAACACAATAACCAAGATTTTTATTTTGTTGATACGAATATTTCTCCTCCGAAAGCGCAATTACGTAACCTTCGAGCCCTCTATCAATTTTAAGAGTCGTTTCTAAAACAAATCTCATTTTATATTAGAATCAAAAGGAAACATTAGAAGAATATTATTTTGAAGTTTCCAAAGTATCGCAAAATGCAAACGAGAAAATAAATTACAAAATTGTTTCCAAAAAGTGCGAACGGTCGTCTGTACTATATACAGTTTTAAAAGTATTCTGAGTGGTTAGTGTGCATCACGCTTCCACACTACAGATCCGAGGTTCAAACCCCGGGCTGGGCAAGGTTGATTCAGCCTTTCATCTCTTCAGTGGGTCTATAAATGAGTACCAAGCTTGTGCTTGGGAACTTAACATGTGGAACGTTTCGCGTCATACTGACAACCTGACCGGAACATCTGCTCCTGCACCTCAGGGCCAAGGTCGCGTATACTGTTAAGCACAGTAGGCCTTGGTCCTCATGGGCTGTTGCGCCACTGAGTTAAGTTAAGAAGTATACTATTTTTTTTTTCTTTCCGTTTTTGACTGAGCCTCTTAAACTGAGGTAAAATGGGTTCCCTTTCAGCAAGATTGAACTGTAGAAAATAAAAAAAAGTCTCATGGGGACAAATCAGGTGAATAAGGAGAATGCCCTATCACAGTAATGTTTTTGCTGGTCAGAAGCTGTTTGACAGATAGGGCCATGTGAGAGGATGCATTGTCTTGGTTCAACAGCCATCCATCACTCTCCAATTCTGGGCCTTTTTTTCCCTAATTTTTCCACGAAGTCTTTTTAGTACTTTAATGTAGTAATGTCTGTTAACAATCTGATCACTGGTGTGAGTAGAAACCCACTGATATCACAAATTTTGGCTTTCTTTTGGTCTATAATCACTGATCCTACGCGCCCAGCAGGTTCATCATCTTCCACACTGACCTTCACCCCTGAAAACCGCTTGTGCCATTCAAACACATGTGCACAAGACTAAGTTTCATCTCCATAAGCCTCGGTTAATATTTGAAATGTTTTCGTGGCTGATTTCTTCACAAGAAACTTGATGTTGATTTGACATTTTCCCGGCAGAATGCAGTTGCCCGTCTTCATTCAATAACTCAGTATTCCGAGCTGGCGTGATCGATTAAGGTGAAACTGGCCACATGGATAGAGGAGATGCGTGGGAAGACGTCACCAAAACAGTTGTTGCCAACTCCACTTTTTTTCAAACTACACACTTCGTCTCGTTTTTTTTTTTGTGTCACACCTTGTATATTTAATTACTGTTAACGATTGCTTTTAATTGTTTCAGGTTTCACCACCCTATGACCCAAGTGGCAATACAGCTCTGACAGCAGCAAATATGGTACACGAACTCTTGTGCTCATTGCCTAAAAATAAATTAGACTTTGAAATATAAGAATGCTTATCGTCCAGAAAGAAAGAAGTACGTGCAGAGGAAAATCTTTAAAAAAAAAAAATTAAAAATTTTTCACTGAAAAAAAAATTAATTTATAAGCCGTTACTTTCATATTCTAAAACAATAAAAAATCCAAGCAAATTTAAATTTTTGAAAAAAATTTGACGATTAATTGTGTTTATTTATTCAATAACATGTTCGCAAGCAGATTACTGTAGGAAAGGGATACATTTTTAAAACATTTTGAATAGGTAAAAAAAAAAAAAAATAAAAAAAATATTAAAAAATAAAAAATTTTTTGCAAATTCGTTTTTTGTTGTTGTTGTTGTTGTTTTCTTTGTAAGTAGCATATAACTGCTCAAAAAATTAGAGGCGCAAGTAAGAACGTGAAGAAACTATCGCAATAGGCATGCCGCGATAGAATACAGGTGTAACAAAACGAAATACAGAAAAAAAGAAGCAAAAAGCAATTGTATAGGAACCTTAATTCTTTGGAATGTTATAAAGAACATGAATTGATACTTCAGTGCAATTTGATTGCATATAAGTGACAAAAAATTTATTCCTTGGAAATGATACAGGATTTTTAATATGGTGTGCGGTCCCCCCGAATTGCTAAGACTGCCACACACCTGTTTAGCATGGATGAAATGATGAGACTTTGGGGAATACTATTCCACTCTTGACGAAGGGTGATCTACAAGTCTTGTACAGTAGCAGGAGGCCTTGGTCTTGCAGCAACGTATCCTCTGAGTGTGTTCCAAATATGCTTGATCGTATTAAGATCAGGAGAGCATGCTGTCCCTCCATATGCTAAATTGTTTCATCTTAAGGTTATCCACAAGAGACGTAAAATGTTTGGCATTATCCTGCATTAACAGAAAGAAATCCCCAACGGCTGCAGCGGAAGTGCGACATAGGATATTGTCAGCATACCTTTGAGCCATCAAATTGCCCTTCCGAATGATAGGCAGGTCAGTACATCTGCTTAGAAAGATTCCAGCTCAAACCATCAAACCTCCATCACAAAGCGGTATCTTTCCTGAACGAATTTAGGTTTATTTCGAATGCCCCTTTCTCACCATACCACAACGCATCTGGTGTCACTCTCTAAGCTAAATCGGGACTCTTTCGTAAACAGCACTTGATTCCAATAATTTTGCAACTAATATCGATATTCAGCAGCCCATTTTCTTCTGACCGCAGTGTGTCTTGCTGTAAACGGAATGCATACCATTGGCCTATGTGCAGACAGTCCACCCTCATGAAGCCTATTTCAGATTGTTTGGCTTGCGACCTTTCGTCCTGTTGCCAAAAGAAACTGTCTTTGAATCTGCATCGCAGTAATTGTTCTTTCTGGACGGGCTGTTAACAGGATATATAGGTCCTTATTTCACATGGACGACCTTGCCCTGTCCAACATCGAACATGCCCTGCTTCTTGGAATCGCTTCTACAGTCTTCAATGGCAGTTCTTGCCACTCCAACAGTGTACGGTACAGTTCTTTGTGTTTGCTCGGATTCAGTCTCGATAATACACCAAGCCATGAATTCCGGTAAATCACGTTGTCGTGAAATTTTCCAGTCACCTTTTCTCAAAACAACAGCCGAAAGGTTGAATTTCATCATTGAGACAAATAATAATAATAACAGCTTCTCGAAATCGCGATTTCTCCACTTATAAACTTTTCCTAGTTTTTGAAGTCATGAAAGTTGATTTATATATGAAGTTTCCTTCTGTTTTATGCTACACCTTAGACTAGTGGTGGCCAACCCCTGGCTCACCTTGAATAATTTTGCGGGCCGCCAGATTCTTCACAACTTTACCAAAATACGATTATTTTGTGCAATATTTTTTATTAGTGTAGTGTTTTTTATACAATTAAATTTCAACTACCGCCAGCGAAACAATGGCTGGATTGGTAAAGTACCTGCTCACCACACGACCGCCCAAGGTTCGAGTCACGCAAACGATTTTTTTTGTTTTAATTTTTAAAAATTCATTTAATTATTTTTACAATTAAATGAATTCATTTAAAAAAGGTTTATTAAATATTAAATGATGTTTTATTAATTATTTTGTATTTTAAAAAGTAAAATAATTACTGTAATTATATAAATATTTATATTTTATTTTTAAATATAATTTTTAATAAATATTTATTATAAAAATAAATTATAATAAATATTAAATGATATTTTATATAAAAATTAGTTACAAATAGCTTTATAATATGAAATACAATACATTATAAATAAAATATAAAAAATTTATAATAATATTGTGAAGTATTCCCCCCGTGGCTGATACCTCACTCCTAACCTAACTTCGTGATCTAGAGGTGTGGGATTGAATGAAGAACCAGGCGTTGTCATGATCTTAAAATGTGTTTATTAAGATCTTAACTTAAACACTAACAATAATAATATTTATATTATAACTTAGCGGATCTGAGGTGAGAAAACACACAATACGTATTACCAAATAAACGCGATCTTAACCACTATATTTAACTTTCCCTTCTATTCCGAATCTCTGTTTATATCACTGTTATTAATGGATACTACAATTATCCTACCTTAATTTCGTGCTTAATCGCAATTTTCTTGGATCCTCAATATCTATGGATTAAATCGCGAGGAATTGGATCCACCTTGACTTGAATGTTCTGTCACGGATAGCTTCGCAATCAACGACGGCTTTCTTCTCTTCCTTCAGTTCACGCGCTTAAACCAGACTAGCATAATCACTCCCCAATAGGTCATACGCTTACGTTAAACTTCTGCTATTTAAAAGGTTTCGAATTTGCATGTCCACGTTTCGCTTCTGGATTTGGTTGGAAAGAATTTGCCTTTTTCGGCCCCAAAGAACCCAAGAGGAGATTTTAGTAGAAAGCGTGATGAACCCGTCACAATATATAGAATATATTATAAAATAATTATTTATAAAAAATATTGTATAATTAATATAATAAAATAATACATATCTTATGTTATATACTATTAATTTAATTGTTTTATAATCATATAAATAATTAATAAGTCTTTTTAAAATAAATTTATTTAATTGTATAAATAATTAAATGAATTTAAAAATAAAACAAAAGAATCGTTTGCGTGACTCGAACCTTGGCCGGTCGCGTGGTAAACAGGTACTCTACCAATCAAGCCATTGCATGGCTGACAATAAATGAAATTTAATTGTATAAAAGCTAAGCATGAATTTCGAAGGCTTTTTTCCACGAATGGGCTGGCCATTTGGCGCTATTACCTTGGGGGTTGAACACCCTAAAGGAGTACTACTAGTACACAAAGTCTCGTAAACAAATGAATTTCCTTAGTCGTGCCCTCTCCTTGTAAGTAAATAAATTGAGAAAAAAATACAGGGTGTCTGGGCATAAAGTATCCAAAAGTTATAGCTTATTATTACGGAACTACCCATCAGAATGTAATAAGTTGGTCATCCATGGATTGGAAAACCCTCCGAGAATTTTTTGGGTCTAGCCCGATCGGCCGCACGTGCACGCATTATTGGCAATGGCTGACGATAAACATGCTTCCCTGACTTTATTACTAAAGATGTGGACGTCCCAGCAAAAGCTGCAGTGCATACTTTGGTTAACGGAATTTAAATCAATCACGTGGATACAGCGACATGTTCGAACAGAATGGAATGGAATGTCGTTACTGGCTTGCCAAATAGACTTATCAGGACTCCTACAAAATGAATCACGCACACTATCAACAGTGTCTTCTATCACGAAAACTTAAGGATCCTTGCCAGTTTTTGAATTACCAAAGTTCCCGTCTCCTTTAAAGTTCTTTCCCATTGGTGTATAGATTTTAATGTCGGAGGATCGACACACATTCCATTCTGTTCGATTTAAATTCCGTTAACCAAAGTACGCACTGTATCTTTTGCTGTGGCGTCCATATCTTTACTAATGAAGTTAGTGTAACAAATGTATCGCCTGCGACTGCCGAACAATGCACGTACGTACGGTCGATCGGACTAGACCCAAAAAATCTCGGAGTAGTTTCCAGCCCTTGGATGAACAGTTTATCACATTCTGATGGACAGCTCCATAATAATAAGCAATACCTTTTGGATACTTTAAGCCCGGACACCTTGTATTTCATTATTAAAATAAATTAAACATCATTTGATCATTGCATTATAATTATTACATTATCTATCTCTATATACATGAAAAGTAATGAAAACAATAATAATAGTTCATTCTGTTTTAAATTTTTACTTCAATAAATGTTTGTAATGGATCCAAATCTAATATAAAGATATATATTTTTAAATGTGCCCCTTGAATTGTAATGTTTAAAATTGTATGTATGTTTGTAATTGTTGTGTTGGCCACTCCGGCTTTAGACTATGGGCGTTTTATTTTATTTTAGTTATCAGAAGAAATATTTCCTCGCAATTTCCTGAAATCCACACACATCTCCTTCTCTAGTTTTTCTGAGCATTGTAGGTCTAATAAAATTATTTTGAGAAAAGAGAGAATACTAGTGTCATTATATATTATCTGCTATTTTTGTAAAATAAATATAACATACAATTTGTGGATTACTCACCCACGGTGATCTTTCGACCCTAAAACGTTCCTGCAACTGAAGGTAAAGAAACACATGCTGAGTTTATGAAAATAAGGTAAATTTTTGGAGATGATTAACCTAGAAAGGAGGCATTCAAATTTATAAGGAATGTACTGTGTAGTTTTAATACAAACTAAATTATAGAACTCAAGAAACGTATAATGGAACAAAAAAAAAAAAATACTGAACTTGCACAAGCTTTTCCAATATTCCCCTTCAATCAACGTGGCGGGTCTTTAGTGGCATTAGACCTCGAGAACTCGTGATACAGGACTCTAAGCTACTACCCCACAACGACGCTCACGAGTTCGTGACCATGAGCCCATGCTGTATTAGTAAGAAGACATCTTAATTTTGCAAAAAGCACAAAGTAGTATTTTACAGCACTAGACTGGATAATACTTTAGACAAGAATATGGTACTATCGTATATATACAGCGATGGACTTTTATACATGGCAAACATAAATAATAAAATAAGAGTTAGCACGACACTTTCTTAATTCATGAGCAATTGCTGTGAGGTAAACACAATCATTGGCCAATGAATTAGAAAACCAAGAACATTATTTTATCGGACTAACTTTTGCATGGTTATCTACTCTGATTCGTTTTGGTATCGAGTCTACATGCTTCTGGAATACATTTACGTCTAGAGAATACTATGCTTTGGCTGTGCAGCTTTTTAGATCTTGTAAATTAGATGGAAGAAGAGAGTGCTGCCGGATGAGAGTCTTTCCTCCATATCCTCCACATTTTCTATGGGGTTGAGATCCAGACTATGTGGTGACCAGGGAAGATGTTAGAAGTCAGACTTATGTTCAACGAACCAATTTTGAACACTTCTGGAACAATGTAAGTTGCATAATCGTTCATGAAGTATCTGTCACCATTAGGAGAAAAATGCAACATAGCAGGGTGCACCTGATCTGCCACTGTAGCTAGGTATCTCATGGCTGTTTGCTTACCCTCTAGAAACATTAGGGAACCACTTCCATGCCCACAGAAGATGCTCCATATCATGAAGCTCTCAACAGACCCTTGCACAGTGCGAGTAAGGCAAGATGGATTCATCTGACTACATTACCCTTTTTCAATCCTCATATATCCAATGTCTTCATTGGATATATGGTGTCATTCCCGACACCAGTGCTAACGAGTTTTTGCATTTCGGGCAGAAATGAGTGTTTTTCTCTCAGGAACCTGACTATGCATTCCTGTCCTCTGAAATTTTCTGCGCATGGTTATAGCTGAAATTTGTTGGGAAGAGCCTTCGTTGACGATCTGTGTCAGTTGAAGCACAGTAGAGTCCTATTTTGCCGTACAGTTTGTTGGAGACAACGCCGATCACGCTCTTGGAAAACTGTGCTCAAACCGCAGTTACATCTTCTAGAAAAGGACTGTGGATTCTAATTCCAACTTTTGAAGACCTTTGGTATGGCCACTTTTGAAAACCCCATGAGATTTACTGTCTTCGAAATCGAGGACTCTGCTAAAGGGCACCAACTATAAACCCTTTTTCAAATGGCGAAAGATCTGTCGTTTTCCCCATTTTATTTTATTCATCGTGAAAAGCATTCTACCCATGTTGTAACCCACCTCATAAAAAAATTTGCGTACTTCATCCTTAGTACGCATTCAAATGCAAATCTCAAAGATTTCTAATTCATTGGCCAGTGTGTGTATAAAGCTTACATAATCCTATTGAAATCATTTTGATTTAAAAATCACCTCTAGTTTTTGCAAATGTATTTTTGTACATTTTTGAATCGTCGATGTAAATTTCTTGATTGATTTACTTATATTGACCCTACGGAGATGGGCAAGCTTCTCTATGTGAACGAGTGTTGTGTTAAAAAATGAAATCTGACCAACTCCACCCTTGAAAAGGTGAACATAGACCTCTAGTATTTTATTCTTATACATATTTCGCAGCAATCACATAACTTTGATCAAATACGTGGAGTTGCGAATGAGAGAAGAGGAAATTCAAACTCTTTTGTAGTGCACTTTTTTCGAGTAAATGTACAGACCCAAGGGATAGTATGTTTATGTAATCGACACTAAAAATTTGCATCCTTACTTAAAAGTACAGAATTACCTGTCAATAAGGCAAAAACTTAAGGACTTTTTCGTTTTTATCATAACAGTTGGATAGAATAAGAGCTCTTTCAATTCGTCTATATAATTCAACAGATTTATGTAGGAAAGGTCATTCACCCTTTATGGAAGCGATTTTGATAAATAATTTTCATTAATAAATACCGTATAGTATTTTTTGTGGAAGTTTGTTTCTATATGATAGTCATGATTCTTGAAAATAGCTCTAGCTCGAATTATTCATAAAAGTAAACTTTTTCTTAGTACTGTCATGCAAATTTTACTCCATTCTTCTTGAACCGTTTTCCAAAGTCCTTTCAGTGTTCTTGGATGCCGTTTTCTTAAGGCTCGTTTTAATAAAACCGAAAGTACAAAAGCCCATTGAAGAAGCGTAGGGCGATTTTACACGCATTTCTTCAAATGGGATACATTTCACTTCTGTTTCTGATTATTTTTTCGTTTAAATAAGCGGCAGTTGATTTAGACGTGTGACTTGAGACTTTGTGCATATGAAGCTTAACTTTATCTCTCTCAATGCCCTTTCCTTATAAAATTAGAATTTCTTCTACAAAAATTGGTTCTAAAATATTCTGCTGATAGTAGAGTGAATTAATTTTGGGTTTACTCTTGAGATTGTTTTTGATTCTTAATTTGTAACAAAAGCCTGCAACTATCATGAATCCCTTTGGAAACTTCACTGTACACTGACGAAGCCATTTCGTACAGTCATTCCCGTCAGCTGAACAATAGAAAATTGATCTTTTACTAAAGTCACATAAGGTATCCGACTACGTTCGGAACCTTGATTTTGTAAAAGCGTATAAATGGATAATATTTAAGATATTTAGTGTCACTTAGATTAGAAAATGTACATAAAATTGTTTTAAGAGAATAGTATTACAATAAAAAAATTATTTAAGTACAATATTTTGACAAAAAATGAACATAGAATGACCCATTTTCAAAACATTCTCCTTTTGCGAAAAATACTTCTATTATAATAATATTTTGCCTGTTTATAGCTTAGACCTCTCTACACAGAGGCTCAACTAGAATTTTTGAAATATATAACTTAGAAGTGGGTTTATCCATGTTTTACGACAACAAAAGGGAAGAAATTTTAAGAAAAAAAACGCCGACAATTATTTTAATGGGTTGTAACTCTGAAAATAATGCAAATTTTTCAAAAATCATAATTGAGCCTCTATGCAGAGGTTTGAGCTATATACGGCCAAAATATTATAATAGAAGCATTTTTCGCAAAAGGAGAACATTTTGAAAAAAGTTTATTCTAAGTTAATTTTTTGTCGAAATATTGTATTTAAGTAATTTTTTTTATCAAAATGTCCTTAAAACCATTTTATACATGTATTCTAATATAAGTGACACTAAATATCATGAAAATTATCCATTTATGCGCTTTTTTAAAATCACGGTTCCGAACGTAGTCGGATACCTTAAATATACCCATACCCCTTATCAAGTGTTGCCACAAATTTCAATTTTTCAGCAAATACATAATTTTCTACAATTTCTTTTCTTTCAGCAATATGTTGTAAAAAAGGAGACGAAGTTTAGGTTTAAACATTTGTTTTTTAACTTTAAATCCTTATCAATGTTTTTAATTACAAATGCAGAAGATCCTAGTTTCGATGTAATGAATCTTTGGTTCGGCGGATTTTCTTTTAGGATCCGAGACTTCATTTTCTTGATAGCTGCCTGCGTTCCAACAGAATGAGGTTTCGTGGTCATGTTTTAATTTTTACTATCTGCTGGACATTATTTTACTTTCAAATTTAATGTGTTTATAAGTACATTTCCTTTTAAATGCAATGAACGAGAATTTTACACCGCTTTTTAATTTATTGATACGAATATTTCTCCTTGGAAAGTGTAATTACGTTATCTTTGAGCCATATATAATTTTTAAGAGCCATTTTTAAAATAAATCTTTTATTTTACATTCCAATCAAAAGAAAACCTTAGCAGACGATTATCCTAAAGTTTACAAAGTTTTATCTTAAAATGTAAGTGAGAAAATGAATTACAAAATCGTTTTCATAAAGTGTGAACGACTTTCTGTCGTATCATAATTTTATCAGTATTATAAATTGCATGTAATTCAATCCAGTCTTAAATTTTTGGGGGAGGGGGTAAGACGAGAAGCAGCAAGAAAATCTAAAAAATTTTTTAACCTATATTTCCTATAATTGTAGGAAGTGTAATTCAGACAAGTTTATATGGTAAAATTATTACGGTAAGCAAAAGAACAGATAGATTGATTGAATATTAACGTCGCGCTGTTCAGCTACACGAGAGCTTTTGGCGACGGACCACGTCATTTTGAACCATGATGAAGTGACGTGGACGACACCTGAGCTGGCACCCCCCTCTCCTAACTACCACACCAACGGGAGGACGTTTCAGCTCTCGACAGATTTAGCGTGCATTGCTGCCTTACACTGCGGGTCTTTAGTGGTACTGGGCTCGAACTCGTGACAAAGCCAGCCACGATCCGATGCCTATACTACTCGGCTACCGCGGCCACATATTGTGAATCACAGTGGTCGTTATACAAAGAACGATTTTCTATGGCACATATTGGACTATGACAGGTGAACTTGGGGGGTGGGGAATTATTTACTTTGAAGATTTTACTAAAACAATTGTTTATGAAATGCATTATATGTAAATTTATTAAGTAAACATATAATTATATATCTGATTATGCAAGGTGTTACCGAATTCGACCAACAAATTGAGAAGGGTGATAGTAGGCAGCATGGGGACCACAAATTAATATATCACATAGGGTCGCGAATCACGTTTAAACGGAGAAATTTGTAATGAAAGGTGTGATGTCTACTGGAATGAAAAGGAATACATTAATTAGACTAAAAGTATGTTTGCAATACGAACAATGCATCACAGCTCGAAGTCAAAACTGCAATAAATGACTGTTACATGAATTGTTCCAGGTTGTGGCCGCATAAGTAGTAGTTAGAACAGCCGGCATCAACGGACGAAGGATTGCCGGACGCAGCCGATGTCAGCTGAAGCAACGAGGATCCGTGACGGGAGATCCTCCACAGTAGCCACCGGCATCTCACACACAGACGATATATATAGTATCGTTGGCCTGTGTTGTTGTATTTGTTAGTTTACCAGGGGTTTCACAGAAAATAATTCTTCAGAATTAAATTTCAACTTATTTATTTTCACACACATAATGTAGGTGGACAATTCACAGTTGTATTTCAAAGATATATGATAAGAACACGAAAACAGACACAAGCGACATAGCAATAGCAAGCAGCGACATTTCACATGACGAACACAAAGACAAAGAGAGTGATCACAAAATATTTTAGTTTTTTATACCCGGCAGTGGAGACCGCGTGACTATTTTGTAATAAGAGCTATGATTGGTTAAAATGGGCGGGACAGGGACTTCTGATACTAGTTGATTACGATTAAGATTAGGGCGTTAGTTTTGCACTGAAGAATTAAAGCTTGTTTAAATATTATTAAAAGAGTTAATTAAAAGGATTCTAGGCGGAATTATTATATATATTTCAGGTGGTCCTAGTTAGAAGAAGAAATCCAAGGAATTGAAGTCCGAGGAGGTCAAGTAAGGTCACAGCGTCCAATCAACCTCACGGGATATGTGGCATGGAGGTGATTACGCCTCTCAATCGAAAAATGAGCTGGTGCACCATCGTACATGAACCACACGTTCTGATGCGCAGTGATCGATACTCCTAGTAGCAATTCCGGTGGGACGTGCTGTAGGAAAACAAGTTACTTCACTCCATTGAGGCATTTGGGCAATATATGTATATATTCACATTCATTTTGTAATGATCTTACTCCTGAAGTCGCTTTTTCATCATCTTGTCTACCTAAAGCTGTGGGAGGTAACGATGAATGGCCAAGACTCTCCATGATAAATCTAATTTATTATTATTATCAAAGATAATATTTCAGAACAAGTAATCTATAAAAGGGAACCCTTTGAGTGATATAAAGAAAGCAACGACTATACGTGAATAAGCGCACGAAATCCGAATAGATTAACTTTAATCAATCATATCCTATTAACTCTAGATTCACTAATTTAGTCGCTAAAATCCATCCTTTAGTCACGATGCGGAATTCTAATTCTTACCATAGTAACAGCGTGTTCAGCTGCTCCACTCCTTCTGTGTGACCTACGATTATTAAACTCTAAATTTATATACACTAACTAATTTGCATCTCATGGTTTCTTCTCGAGAGGGATGGCTGTGAAATAAACGCGAATGCTAGCCCAAAGATTCCCCAAGAGGATTAGTTGTTGAAAGTCGCGTAAAGCCCCGTCCCAGTTTGGCCTCTCTCCTCGTCTAGATCATCGTTTTCCCAACGGCTACTATTATAGCGATTTTAATCGACCAGATGTGCTTTGCGACCCCATGTACCAAGGTAATTTTTCGTCCCCATGCTGCCTAGTATCACCCCTCTGAATTTGTTGGTTGAATTCGGCAACACCCTGTATAAACCAGATCTTATGAGTAGGCATTCGGCCTTATTGGATTCTTTATAAATTGTTGCCACTTCTTTATACTGAAAATATTTTAAAGCGTTTAAACATAAAAGTTTATTACCTAAAAAATTCCATAACGCTTTAAGTTTTTTTTTTTTTGTTTTCGAACCAGAAAACTTTATTATATAAACGAGTTGGGGCTATGCAATTTTATTGAAAACAGGAATGCTTCGTAATTTGAATATCTCAAAAGTAAAATATGTTTTCAAATAAGGTTTAAATGCATAGAATTTATTATTGACTACAGAAAGACACTCAGTAACGATGATGTATATCATCTTTCTCATTTTAAGTCATGCTTCATCTCTCATTCTTTTCGGCTTTTTCTAACATACAGCGTTACCTAATTAGTATATAATAGAAAAATAAAATGTTTTAACGATATTTTGAGAAGATAATCATTATATTTGATGTTACAGGATCGATTCTTTTTTTATCTCTTGATTTGAAATCACTAAGAAAAAATTTTTTATCTGAACGTATAGCAAGCTTCATTGCCTAGGTCACAATATCAAGAAATGCCTCGTGTTGCAATAAATACCTAAAATAGTTTTTACTTGTATTTCAAAATAAGAATCAATAGATAAAAATTTCATTGATTTTTGTTAAATGATATTAATATTGATTTCGTTTAAGTAGTTATAGAGTCAGACATCTACTTAACGAAGTCACTAATTTCCGAAAAAGAATTCGTTATGTAGAATTGATCCGTTAAGTAGAAATTAATCTTTTAATATACTTTAAAATTTATTTTATATGGTTTCCAAATTCATGAACATTGTTATTAAAAAAAGTAATTATTCACACTTCTTTTTTCTTTTGTAAAAATTAATATCTATTCATTTTATAAATATACCCATTAAAAAGAAACCTACAAGGAAAACAAGAAAAAGAAACATTGTCGAGGAATACACTGTATTTTCAACTTTAAAATCCATTAATTTGAATACAAAATTATTTTTTAGTGACATTTTCTAATTTTAAGCCTGCAAGTAGTTTTAAACATACATTATTTTATAATCAAGAATTTTAAGCATATGTGGTGGTGTGATATCTATATAAACCAGTAATAGCCTCCATGCGATGACGATCGTCTTGGGATGGTGGCTAAGATACTCGTTTTCGGAACAGAAGGCACCCAGTTCAAATCCTCCTTCACATACATTATACCACATGCGTCCTTAAATTTAATTACTCATAAAAACTATTAGCTTAAATTGATTTTTTTATTTGAAAAATTACAGCTATTTTATTGCTGTAGGTGAGTCAAGCACCTGGTAAAACCAGTTCAAGGCTACTGATCTCCATAAAATGTGTTAAAATAGAGAATAAT